>PVIH01009020.1:0-85797 GCA_004025045.1 Sigmodon hispidus | reverse complement strand
GAGACCTTGAATAAGGATATATAGGGAAAGCTGAACACAAAGAAAATATATGTGTAGCAATCTTATTTGTATTTCTACCCTTGATAAGCCATGCTTATGATTCTTATCCTCTGTATAGTTATTGTTAACTCTTCTGCATTTTAAATTCTTTTTACTGTTTTTTTTTTTGATAAATACAAAATAAAGAAAAAAAAAAGAAGAATGGATTAGCAAACTGTGGTACATCTACACAATGGAGTACTACTCAGCAGTAAAAAAAAGAAATGGTATCCCAAAATTTGCAGCTCAATGGATTCATTTGGAGAATATCCTCCTGAACGAGTTATCTCAATCCCAGAAAGAAGCATGGGATGTACTCACTCATTAGTGAACTCTAAACAAGAAAGCAAAAGCAAACCATGTCCAAGTTGGAAACCATAACCACTGAACTGCTTGGGATCTTAAACACCCAGGATCTCACTCCCTCTAGAAGAACACCTGACTCAGTCTTGATGTTGGGGTGAAGACACTAGATCTGCCAGGAGTGGATGCTGAACTGAGCCATATTGGCACCTTGGGACCTCTTGCCCTTGCTGGGGAGGAGACGAGGAGATGTGGAGAAGAAAGAGTGACTGGAGGGGATGGGTTGGGGAAGGGACCTTGAACAAGGATAGAATATGTGTCAATTCATAATAAAAAAGATTGAAATATCCTTAAAAAAAAAAAGAAATAAAAAGAAAACCTCTTCTCCAAAGTAGCTTATCTTACTTCAATTTTAAAGTCAATTCATTTAAAAAATATATAGGTTGAATTAATCCAACATCATTTATAGTCAAATGTCTTTTAGCAGTTTTTACTACTTCATTTTCAGTCAAAAACTTAAAGACAATAGCACATAGTATCAAGACACTCAGTAGTTTTCATTTTTACATGGTTTATTACCATTCCTTTTTATTCTATTTCTTTTTAAAGAACTTTCTCTATCCTTTTTCCTTTTTTATTTTCTCTCTCATGCCTAACATACTCTAAACCATGTACTATTTTTTTTCTAATTTGTCTTTATTTTCTTCTTTCTTATTTTTTTTCTGTTTCTGAGCAGAATTTTGCTTGGCTAGGGTAGCTGACTCCACCCAGCTTCCTCTATTGTTTTCTGTGTCCACACTTTCTGTCTGCCTCTAGCCAATCAGCTTTTTGTTAATCCAGCAGTAAGGACAAATATTTACAATGTATCAACATAATCCCATAACATTTCTCATTTTTTTAAAACAAAATGGTTAATAAAGCTACTGGTTTGGCCTAAGATAAGGCAGCTTAGAGGCAGATGGGAAATCCAAGCATGATAAAGGTGAAAAAAGGGAGAGTCAGAAAGATGATGGAGGCTACTGCTCATAAAGCAAGACATAAATGTACTAGTAAGCCACTACCCACATGGCAGGACATAGAATAATAGAAATGGGATTAGTTATGTTATAAGAGCTTGTTGGTAATGAGCCTGCACTATAGTCCAATTTATTAATATAAAACACTGAGTAATTATTTTATAAGTGGCTAGGAAAATGCAGGTAAAAAAATTTAGAATATGGCCTGGAGATTAGAAAACTTCAGGCTATAATTTTCTACAATACATTTGCCAACAAAGAATTGCCACCAAGTTGATCCTATAGATTTTAGTGACTCCTCAGTCCCCAGAGCAAAGCAAAGCATAAGTAATGAACTTATGCTTACTGAAATTATTTTCTTGTTTGTTTTGCTTTGTTTTGTTTTTATTATATATAAAGTCTCACTTTTTATCCATGTATCCCCTTGCTAGAACTCCCTTTCCCCTCCCACCCCTCCCAGTCATTCTCTCTTCTCCCCATCTTCTTATCTCCTCCCCAGCAAGGGCAGGAGGTCCCAAAGTCCCAAGGTGGCTTAGTTCAGTATCCACACCAGGCAGATCTTCTTTCCTTATCCCAATATCAAGACTGTGTCAGGTGTTCCTCTGGAGTAAATGAGCTCCAAGGTGCTGGTCTAAGGTGCTTCAGATTCCAAACTGTTCAGTTGTTGTGGTTTGCAGTTCGAGAATGCATTGCTTTTTGTTTAAAGTCCACTAATGAGTGAATACATCCCTGTTTAACCTTCTGGGTTTGTGAGACTTCAATCAGGAGGCTATTCTCCAAATCCATCCATTTGCCTGCAAGTTTTAGGATATCATTTTTTCTTACTGCTGAGTAGTACCCCATTGTGTAGCTGTATCACAGTTTGTTAATCCATTCTTCAGTTGATGGTCATCTTGGTTTTCTCCAGGTTTTTGCTACTGAAATTCTAAGGGCTATTGGTTAACCTAACCAGCTGTACTGCTTTCTAGGTATGGTGCTACTCAAGGGCTGGTAGCCAGAGATGAATAAGAGTTTGTTTGTCAGTCCAACCTAAGACAGGCACAGTCCAAATACTTGTCCTTCCTTAGATGGGGGCCAACAGGGCCAGAGCAAGGAACAGTGACTCCAAGTAAGCATGTCCAATTAAATTAAAAGAAAATAGTGGATATGTTGAATCTATAGTCCTGCGAGGCCTCTAAAGGCTTGGGGGCCAATTTAGTCTCAGCCAATTCAAACAGGTTACAACCAATGTCTTAAGGTATGTGCTCATAAGCACTTCCACATAAGCCATGGCAGAGGGCCAAGGGCCCCTCATAAGTGGCACTTTCTTATAAGCCAGCCTGGAGTCTACTTGAGGGCTTTGGCAACAGAGATGAAGTCCTGATGTGAGATGACCTAGACCAGCATTGGATGCCAGCAGAGCACAGACCATTTCACTGGCTGGGTAGGGGGTATACAACGCTTGCCCCTGCCCACAATGAATTTAGAATGCTTATGCAAACTTGACTCCAGGGTCTGTTTTATGGAACTCTGAACCTAATTGCCCCCTTCCTCAAAAGGAACTGGCAGAGACCAAACAAAAACATACAATATTCATATATTTTTAAACTTCATCTATGTGTACAAGTCTATAAAAAATATTCCCAGGCTAATTGGAATCCCAAGAAATGCAAGGCTCAGTATTTTAAGGGAGTGGTCGATGCTATCAGAATAAAACAGGATTTTCTTTCATAGGCCAGGCAACTGAAACCTATTAATCCCTAGTCTTTTGATATTCTAACTGAATATCTATATTCTCACTTTTCAGCAACTACGAAAATGAAAATTTAATAATCCACTGTCAATCATTAAATTTATATATCCCAATATGCTTTGTATTCTAAATAACCTCAGACAAACTTCATACATACCTTGATCTTACCACTTTATTTAAGCATCAAATATACAGCAAGCAATTACCTGCTATATAATTAAGGATATCCATTATGAAATTATTATTTAATGCTTTAGACTCTTGAACATTGGCTTGTTTTAGCCTTGTGAGCCTGTTACTAAGGATTTGATATAAGGAGAGTACATTGTGCCTTTAAATAATTTAGTTAAGGAATTTAAATTTATATAAATCTTTAAAACAGGATCTTCAAATATTTATTTCTACTTTTATAGTTAAAGATTATTTTAATTACTCTAAATTTATCATGTATGCAAAGGACATAATATCCACTCATTATGAAGCCTTCTGACAGTTCTAATTTATCTTTATGTTTTTTTTCTGAATACTACAATATTTGTATCATATCAAAACATTATATATGCATAGATGGTATGTGGTCATAGGAGACACATCTATAAACATTGGTGCTGAAAGCTAATGAGAATTCAGCCCTTATTTTATCAAGAAGCATGCTAAACCCAAGACATTTTTAAGTGTAAGAAAAATAGTCTGCCATATACATTGTGCAGAATATGCAAATTGACTAAAGATTAATAGTCTTCTATTGAAGGTTCCTCTTATTCTTAATGAACTGAATGATTAAAGGAAAATATTTTACTGTGACAATTTTTGAGAAACACTCAATGTTAATAGGCACTTTGTTTTATATAAATCCATTGAGGTGTCTGCCATCTTTTTCAAAACACTCAGAGTTAATCCTTTCTCCTCTCTTCTATGAATGTACACAAAATATGATCAGACTGCTTTAACAGCTCAGACCCATTATTCCACATACTTTACTGCTATATTGGTTCCTGAGATAATAAAAATAACTATTTGGTGATTCCTTTCTTTTAGCTATCTTAGTACTGTTTTAAACAGTACTAGTATTGTAATAATAAACTTAGTATTGTTTGAAGAAGGTAGAACATTATAATTATCCTGCTTTCAGTTTTATGGTGCTTATTTTGTTGACAAAAGTACCAATCCAGACACTGTATTTAATTGAAAATTTATAAAGCTTTCTAGTTCACAATTTAATAACTTAAAGGTACAACTACTACATCACAATGATATCTAGTAACAATTATAAGCTGCTCTCTTTTCTCCAGTTTCAATTCTTTCAAAATATTACCTAAAGAAAACTGCAGGAAATACTTCTTTGATCATATCAAAGGCTGGTTTTACATGCAGAATAGCTGATCAATTCAAGTCTAAGTGGGTAAAAAGAGGAAGGCAATCCATTCAACTTTTAGTTAAAATAATAATTTTAGGTGTCTTTTATTTACTATAATTTTATATGTAATATGCTCATAATTTCAGTGAAAAGGGAATACTTTGTAATGTGGAAGGCTTTTTTTTTGTATTGATTCTTCTATGACTACCCTCTGATATCACTAAATTCTACTGTGATATTTGCCTGCAATAAAGCCTGTGAAAAGTAAAATTTCTCAGAAAGATTTTTAAAAACAGCCCCTTATCCTGTTCTTGTGTGAGTACTTCACTTCATGCCCTGCTTTCCATTTTGTCTGAGGACAGAATTTAGACTTCCCATTTATTCATTGGGAGAAGAGAACTTCTTATTCTAAAGAGACAAAATTTTAAAGATAGTTTTATAAATTTAAGTTTATGTTGTTTTTAAATATGTAAAATTATAAAGTGTTTTACTATTATAAAATATTTTTAAAAAAGAAAACTTTCATGATTGTTGGGATTCACAACAAAATTTGTAAAAAAGTTATATTCACTAGCTGACCACTATTTATAAAATAGTTAAATTGATAAATAACTTATTTTTGTTATTTTAAATAGAAAAAGTTATATCTAATATTAATATATGTTTTCTTTCTCAAATATCTCTAGCTGAGGTGAATCTATTTTAATATATAGTTCAAAGATATAAAAATACTCTCCTCACCTTTAGATGACAATTTTGTCTATGGTTGCTTTGCTAAAATTTATTCCTTGAGGGAGTTTATATTTTTCATACCTGGGTTGTATATGTGGCTAAATTGCATTGTACTTTATGTATATACAAACTAATAAATAATAGTAATATATAAATCTGCTTTTTGGAAGAAAATCAAAAACAATTATGATTGTAATGTTTTAACATTATCTCCATGGGAGTAATTAGAACAAGGTCAGAATTCTCTATGTTGTCTCTCATAATTTCATGTATAGCTTTAATGATAAAAATAATTTAAAGTAAGTAACTTTTAATTTTTTTATTTTTCTGTTCCTATAATAATTTACCAGTGGTCAAGGAAGGCTAAGGAAAAAAACCTTTTTTGCCTTCTAATTCCAAATTGATGTGTCTTTAGTGACAGGAAGACATAACGTTAGGCATCACTCATGCAGCCAGATGTGGGAATCCAAAGACTCACATCATAAACTACAAGCACAAGAAAAAGCAAGGAAAAAAATTGAAGTAACATAGGTTCAAAATATTAATACCAGCTTCCAAAGATATACTTCCTCCATCAAGTATGCACTACTGAAAACTGCCATAAACAGTGCCACCAACTGAAATCCAAGTATTCAAATTCCCAATTGAAGTATTTTTTTATTCTTATCACTACACTCTAAGTCTTGGCCTCTAGTTGGCTCCTATGGATGTTATAATTTAATACATATATATATATATATTCCAATTTCAAAAGTCTCTATAATCTTTCACATTCTCAACACTATTGAATAATTAAAAACCTTTTTTGAGGCTCAAAGCAATCTCTTCATTGCGATTTGTGGGGGGAAAAAAAGCATGATATGTTCATTCAACACTAAGTGTCATAGAACTCATAATACCAATTCAAAAGAGAGAAATGGTGGAGGATAGCATAGTGTGGAAATTCTGTCCCAAAGCAAAATAAAACCCAGCAGGAAGTAATACCAACTACTGTGACTTAATATTTAGTGTCAAAGATCTTTGAGAGTCAGGCTTCACTCTTCCATCTTTACTGTTCTTTACTATCTGGTCATCCCCTTCTTTTCTCTCCTCCTTGTTTCTCCCTCTTTCCCCCATTTCCCTCCCACCCTCTCTCTTTCTTATTTCAATCCTGATTCAAAATTATCTACAGTAGGTGATATATTGCTATAGAATTTTCTAATAAATCAAGCTCTATATCCAACCACATATTTTATATCTATAAAAATAGTCTTTCTAACTTTTCACACAGTGTAAGTCTTCAGTTGCTCTCTGAAGATGAAGAACACTGAGATCTCCTTGCTCTTGTGCCCTTCAAGCCTCTAAACAGAACACAACATTGACAACACTGGTAACTGTCAGCAAGGGATAGACCTGAAACTCTTGAATTGTATTCCCTGCATTTTTTTTTCAGTTGATTGTGGGGAGCAGAAAATGATTTAGGCTGGTAGTCATAAGTTAGAGTCAGCCTGAGGACACTTTATCCTCATTCTAGAAGAGATAAGACATATACATTAGGAGGTTAATCTTCTAAAATTTACAGCTTAACTTTTAACACAAGCCTTAGCTCTAACATTAGTCTTTCTAGTTATCATATCTTCAAACTGCCCATTTTTTATATTCCTCCTCCATTAGTTCTTTTTACTGTAGATATCTATAAACATTACTGATAATATCCAGGCCAGAATCTGACCTTCACGAAGCCTAAAAATTTCTGTTTTCAAGGAAATGTTTTCATTTCTTTTTATTTTAATCCAAAAACATTCTTAGGATAGGTGCAGAAAGAAGCAACTAGCCATTTACTAGTATTATTACTCTAAAAAAAAGTACTTGTGCTGGCTTCCACAGTTTGTATTTCTCTCAGATTTACTGTTTCCCAGTCTTCTATTATGACTATCTTTTCAGTTTTTCTTCCAGCATTCAAATATCCCACTATTACAAAACTCCAATAATACTGTATTTTTCCCCTCTCCATCAAATTAAGTTTCTTCAAGGTTTCTCAGGAAGAGCCCACTATTTAGTAACAATTTTTTTGTGTTTACTTTTCTGATGCTGTGATAAAATGTCATGATGACCAAATGAAGGCTCTAGAGAGTTCATGATCTTCAACCATGGAAAGAAAAGAGAAAGCATGATTGAGAATGTGATAGCTCATGTCCTCAAATATAGCAGGAAACAGAGGGAATACTGGAAGTGGTAGGAGAATTGTAGCATTGCTGTCCAGACATAGTGATGTACAAGAGTACTCCACTGCAATTTCCCCTCAAAGTGCCACAATGAGGAAGGAAGTGTTGTCCTTCAGAGACTGTATAGGGTGGTACTCATTCAAATAATTGTATTATTGAAGTTTATTTTTCATTTTTGTAAATATTATTTTATACAAGTTTAATATTGATGACCTAGAGTGTTTACTCCTACAGATAGCAACATGAACTCAGGAGAACATAGCCTAAGAACAAGGAAGACTGAAATCTCAGGAAATAGCAAACTTTATTCAAAGCATCAGACAATTAATTTATACTCTGAGAGTTAAGGGGGATATAAAATCAGAAGAACAAGTGACAAGCTATGTGCTGCAGAAGAACCTTTGTTTTCAATAAAGGCATATGCATACCTGCAAAGGGACCTCACTCCTATCTACTGCACCCAGGAAGAGCACAAAAACACATTTAAAAATAATTCAGTACTTTTGAAGAAACTGAGGTCAACTCAGAAAGTCACAAGTCTTATTTTCTGTGAGTTTTCTCACATGTGAGTATTGACTTCACATGTCTTCATTCTTGGACTATGTTCTAACATTAGGGCTCCCTTACATTTAGGGTGCCTCAAAGATATTAGTGAAAAACACACTTTATTGAAATAGAGAAGTGATGAAATTATTTAATTATTTCAAATGTTAAAACTTCTATAATGCCCAAAATTCAAGAAATTTTGATATTACTTATTTTACAGAACAAAATTATTTACCCTTGGTGCTAGTATTGAATATTTTAGAACTAATCTTAGCAAAAGGGAAAAAAAAGTTTACTAATATCCTACTGTTTTAAAAACATTGGAAAAAGAAATTACTGGTAAAGGTGAAAGGTCATATATTAATATTAGTATTTCAACATTGCAAATATGGTGCAGATACAGTATAGCATTTCTGTCTACATATCCTATTCCACTATTTATAGCTTTAGTGTATGCATTTTTAAATTACTTACATAGGATAAACATATATGTTTATTTTTCCGGAATATGACAACTAATATATTAAATTTGTTATAAGGTATGCAAACACATGCATTGTAAAGTAATGATGGATTGAGTCCTGTATTTCACACAGTATAGGACATGCATTAAATGCACAAATCTGTGTGTTCAAAATCCAAAGACATATCTATCAATTGCATGTTACTATTTACACATAATCTCAGCACTTAGAATTTGAAATAAATATATTATAGAATCAATTCTTTAACATTTTTCTTCTAATAATTATAGGAAAATATATTTGCAGCATCTATATTTTCTTCTCTGAGATTTTTTTATCTCATTAATATCAAACCTTGAATAATTTAATTGCTATAAGATCTTAGGTACACAGAGTCTGATAATGCATTAGAATTTGTCTGTTGGGCTTGTGACCATGTGTGTGTGGGAGACAGAAGGGTATTGTTTGGTATTGCTTTAACAATTATTTTCTTAAAATAGGTCAGGTGGTAATTCTGAAGATGGAAGTATTTGAGTTTATCTTCTATTTAACATTTCTGTACCTATATTTTTGTCTGTATGTGTATTTCTTTGTCATCATTTTCCAGTTTAAAATTATGCAATACATAATAAATTAGGATGTATCCTGGTAATTTCATTTATGCATACATATAATATATATATATTATATATGTATGTATATAATCTCCCATATGCCTGGCTAGCCCGGAAGTCCTTGCTTTGCAGACATGACATTCTTGAAATTCTGGCACCTACTGAAAGCTGGGATTAATGATGGTCACTATCATCTTGAATTTCTATGATGTAGGGCATTGTACTCAGGGTTTTATGTGTTTTATGTATGTATCCTTCCCACTAACATAAATTCAAAAGCCATGTTTTTTAAAATATACTACTGCATTAATATATAATTATATAATGGCCTATTTCCTGCTTTGGTCACATTTTACAATCTTATTTTTAGAACTTCAGCATATGAACTTTTGCAGAATATAAGTCAACCCATAAAAGATTTTAACTTTGTTCTGTTTTAATTTTCACAGTGAAATATCTCAACGTCAACAGAATCTTTACAAGAATATTTTGGGAATAGAGTTTCCAAGTCAAGTTAAGTGCCCATTTCCTAAGTAGGACAATGTAGACTTCCTGATGAGCAAAAGCATGGATGCCCATATGGCTACTTCCAAGCCAGCTGCATTCATTCTCACATTTTAAGCTATGTTTCTGATATCCACATATATACAGCCATATGTCTTTCAGGTTATCCAATAAACATATTTAAATTTTATTCCTCTAAAAGCATATATATGTTCCATTACATTTAGAAACTATTTTCAGTTGAAATTATCATCCAAATAAACAATACTTTCCTATAAAATAGGCTTGTGTATTCACAATATCACCATTCTGTATATGTCAGTTAAATATATGAGAGGCTGATTATCTGAAAACTGCACTATTTTAAAACAAAAACTTTTTAATGTCACTTATCTATATTTGTTGTTTTAAACCTAGATTGAAGATACCATAAGGGATAAAACCTTTTATTTACTTCCAATTTATGTTGCAGTTGAAGCAGCCAAAATCTATTATTGAGGTCTTTCTTTCCTTTATCCACACTTCCTCTGGTAATATGAAGAAACAATTTTATACATTTAGATTAAGTTGTTGGTGGTTCAAAATTTCTCAATCAAAATTACTCAATGAAATGGGTCAATGATATTTACTCACTCTTTCTTGCTAATATACTCTTTATATTTAAAATGTATAGTTTGGATCAGCTTTTCCCAGATATTTTTCTAAATACATTTCCCTACATGTAAGTTTAATATAATATAACACGTAAAAAAAAATGAAGCAAAACCATTTTTATTATATTTATTCATTTTTCCTTGACTTGTGTGCACATGCAAAAGTCAGAATAATGTACAGGCTGTGCTACATTCTTTTCTCTATATGGGTTCTAAATGATAAAATAAAAGCACGTTGTCCTTCTTGGGGGAAGTGTATTTATCCTCTGAGCTATTTTTCAATCCTCCAAATTGCTTTTTAAATGAAGTTAAATAATTCTGTCTATATCAAATATTACTTCTGTTTTATGATCACCCTAGGACAATGTGGACAATTAAGAGCACCAAATTTTCTTATCCGGTATGTCTGTTTGAGATAGTCAGTGGCCCTGACACCAAGACACTATTTGGTACTATTATTGATCTGCATTCTTGACAAAATGGACTTTAATATTCCTATCATTATAATATAGTGGTGGAGATTCTGTATGTGTTTCCTATATTTTAAATATATCATACTCATTACACTGAAAACTTACCAAAGTCAATTTTTATCATACAAAATTGCTCATTAGGCAATTATTTATATATTATTAATTAAAATATATGTTTACTCATATTAATATTTTTAAATGTGCTAATACAGTATCAGATTATGTTATTAATTGGCTAAAAATTCCCTTCTTCAATTGAAGATTGACATATTTTCTTTATCAGATTGTTTCTCAAATCAAGTCTCTTTCTCACAAGAAGTGCGTATTAGTAAATACTCCAGCACATGATGCTTCAGAAAAAATACTTTCATTGTTATGTCTGGCACATAACCAAATTTAGAATAACAAATGAGACATAAATTTTTTTAACACAAAAATTGGAAATAATTTCAATATTTAACACTACGTATTTTGTAAAAATTTTAAAAATATGCTATGGAAGGTTAAGTTTCCTGAATGAAGCAGATGGTCAGATAAGTGGAACAGAATGCCAAATTCAGTCCTCAGCTACTTACTAGAGTATGCTGCTAGGGATTCATTTAAACTTAATATTTCTTCTTTCTAAAATATTTTTGAAAAGGTATTATGGGAGAAAGGGAGAGAGAAGGAGAAAATATAAAGTCTGTTGAATAGTAAGATTGGGATCTTATGAGGATCTATGAGGAGTCAGGGGAATAAAAATATACTATTTAAAAATAAAAAATGTAGCTGTTCAGTAAGCTAACAATTTTTCTAAATATTAATTTTAGAATTTTATAATTTCTTTTCTATTTGAAATTTTTTTAAATTTTACAAACCAACCACAGTTCCCCTTTTCTCCCCTCCTCCTACTAGCCCGCAGCTTCCTCCCAACCTCCCCATCATCCACTTCTCAGGTAGGGTAAGGAGTCAATATCAAGTTGAGGCAGGACTAAATCCGTCCACCATATGAAGGCTGAGCAAGGTATACCTTTATAGGGAATGGGCTCCAAAAAGCCAGTTCATGCACTAAAGATAAATCCTGGTCCCACTGCCAGAGGCCCCACAATCTGTCCAAGCCACACACTGTGTTCCACATTCATATTGCCTAGTTCAGTCCCATGCAGGTTTCCAACTGTCAGTCCTGAGTCAATGAGCTCCTAGTAGCTGAACTGTCTCTGTGGGTTTCCCCGTCATGATCTTGACCCCTTTGCTTATGTAATCCCTCCTCACTCCTTTTGACTGGACTGGGAGTTTGGTCCAGAATTATGTGCCTTTTTAAAGTTTCTGTCACTTAACTTTTCCTTTTTTCATTTATTTATTGTATTTAATTCTTAGAAGTGGATGGCACAGTAGCATATTCAGTGGAATTTTAAGAGGACAAATGCAGATGGATACTGATTGCAAACAGTATTATTGTAAGGAAAGCTGAAGATCCAAGATATTCATGCTAAAGATTTCCCCTCTTTCAATGACATAAGAATGCTTTTGCTTAAGGTCCACTAATGAGTGAGTACATCCCCTGTTAAAACTTTTGGGTTTGTGAGACCTCACTTAGAAGGATATTATGCAAATCTATCCCTTTACTTGCAAATTTTAGGGTATCATTTTTTCTTACACCTGTGTAATACACCATTGTGTAGATGTACCACAGTTTGTTAATCTTTTCCTCAGTTGAGGGGCATCTAGGTTGTTTGCAGGTTCTTGCTATTATGAATAATGCTGCTATGAACATATTGAGCTAATGTTTTCAGGGTGTGAATGTGCATCTTTAGGGTATATGCCCAATAGTGATATTGCTGGATCCTTAGGTAGATTGATTCCCAGTTTTCTGAGAAACTGCTATACTGCATTCCACAGTGTCTTTACAAGTTTACACACCCACCAACAATGGAGGAGTGTTCCCTGTACTCGGTATCCTCTCCAGCATAGGCTATCAATTATGTTTTTAATCTTAGCCATTCTGATATGTGTAAAGTGATATCTCAAAGTTGTTTTGATTTTCATTTCTATAAAGGCTAAATATGTTGAACATTTTTTCATGTACCTTTCGACCATTTGTAATTCTTCTGCTGAGAAATCCCTTTATAGTTCTGAATGCCCCTCCCTTTTTTAAAAAATGAAATGTGGAGGGATTTTCTTTTTTTATTTTATTACTATGAACAAAGAAGTCACACTTTCTATCCTTGTATATCCTTATTCAAGGTCCCTTCCCCCTCCCACCACATCAGGTCATTCTCTCTTCTCTACAATTCCAGATTCCCCTCCCCCCTCCCAAGGTCCCACTGTCCCAATATTGCTTAGTTCAGCCTCCACTCCTGGCAGATCCAGTTTTCTCCCTATAACATCAAGACTGAGCCAGGTGTTCCTCTAGGGGGAGTGGGTTCCAAGGAGTCAGTCCAAGGTGTTTCTGATCCCAAGCTGTTCAATGGTTGTGGTTTGCAGCTTGGCATGCTTTACTTCTTTCTTGTTTGTTTGTTTGTTTGTTTGTTTGTTTAGAGTCCACTATTGAGTGAGTACATCCCCTGCTTATCTTTCTGGGTTTGTGATACCTCGCTCAGGAGGACATTCTCTAAATCCATCCATTTGCCTGCAAATGTTAGGATATCATTTTTTCTTACTGCTTAGTAGTACTCCATTGTGTAGCTACACCACAGTTTGTTAATCCATTCTTCAGTTGAGGGGCATCTAGGTTATTTCCAGGTTCTTGCTATTACAAATAACGCTGCTATGAACATAGTTGAGCTAATGCCTTTAGAGTGTGACTGTGCATCTTTAGGGTATACACCCAGAAGTGGTATTGCTGGGTACCTGGGGAGATTGATTCTCAATTTTCTGAGAAAAAACTATACTGCATTCCAAAGTGACTGAACAAGCTTACACTTCCACCAGCAATGGAGGAGTGTTCCCCTTGCTCCGCATCTTCTCCAGCATAGGCTGTCATCTGTGTCTTTTATCTTAGCCAATCTAACAGGTGTCAGGTGGCAAATCAAAACAACTTTGAGATACCACCTTTTTTTAATTGGGTTATTTAGGGCTTAGGGATCTAGTTTCTTGAGTTCTCTGTATACTTTAGAGAGCAAACCTCTGTCATTTGTATGGCTGGTAAAAATCTTTTCCCATTCGGTAGGCTGTCGTTTTGTCTTATTAACTGTGTCTTTGGCTTTATAGAAGCTTCTCAGTTTCTATAAAGCTTTGGAGGGTATTTCCCACTTTCTTTTCTATCACGTGCAGCATGGCTGGTTTTATGTTGAGGTCCCTGATCCACTTGGATTTGAGTTTTGAGCAGGGCGATATGCTTGCATCTATTTGCATTTTTCTACACAGTGCCATCCTGCTGTACCAACACCATTTGTTAAAGATACCATCTATTTTCAATTGAATATTTTGGGCCTCTGTCAAAAATCAGGTGTGTGGATTAAAATAGCTGTGTGGGTTAATTTCGGGGTCTTTAATCCAATTCCATTCATCAACAAATCAAGATTCTATAATTTACAATTTTTATGTAAACACCACTTCTTATAAAGAATAGTTCTAATGTACCTGACCACTATTCATTTCCTTTGCCTTGTGAAGATTTTGTCAACTCTTATCTTCTCAGTTCTTGCTGCTAGGGAATATTATTTCATAACTGCAATATTCCAAAGGTGTTCCTAAAATCAGTCATTACTTTTTCATCATTAATTTATATGTTTCATCTTCCTCTGTAACTGAGTAATACAGAATTATTTCTCTGGAAACAGTGATAATTTGAATTGTTAAACACCAGAAGATCTTTTTAAATGTTCAATTAAGTTATATTATTTAATAATATTTTGCTAGTTCATTATTTATGATGTTATATATTCAGGCATAGAAAAGAAAGCAAAAAGTAAAACAACAATTACAACAAAAAATAGAATAAGCTCAGGAAATCTTGTTGAATTAAGGGAGGAAGAATTGCAGAAGTCAGATAGGTCAAGAGCATCACATGAACTCCATATAATCTACTAACCTGGGATAATAGGGGCTGGTCTCTGTATTCTGACTGGCATGAAGCTTTCATGTAACTGACTTAGGCACTTTACATATATTTGCTTGGCCTTCTTCTGAACTCCTAACAGCAGAAGATGGGCCTATATCTTGCCTCTTTTTTCTGGATTTTGTGATTTCATGCCTTAGACAGGGTTTTGTTGCCCATCCGTAATTCAAAGTGAGTTACTTAATCTTCCTTTAACTAGATATGACATTTTTTGTTTATATTGATGGAGGCCTTTCATTTTCTAAATGAAAATTGAGAAGTGAATTGAGTGGGCAGAGGTGAAGGATTGGGAGAGAGGGATAAGTTGAAACTCTCATCAAGATGTAAAACAAATTAAAAAAAATTAAAGATTTCAAAATAACCATACATAATATCTAATTTAAAATTATTCTGATAAAAACTGGTAAGTTTAAAAGTTATATGCTGATATTTATAGGTTGCTAAATTTTCATCTTCATATACCATGAGTGCTATAGCTGAAAAAAGAATGTGTAATATTTACTTTTTACACAGTGTTTCTTGAAATCTCTTTACATTTAATTTTCAGGTTTTAGAAGCAACTACAGTTTTTTCTGTTTGTCAGTATGAATTAAATAAACAAAGGTAATGGCTATGCTCTGGGGAAAAGGGAAAATTTTTATGAAAAATTATGCTGACCTTGATTAAAGTGAAAAAAGTGCTGTAAGGGCAGCAAATCACAACTTCCTTTGTTTTTCCTATGAGCATTAAAGGGTACATAATACTCGAGTGGGCAATCTGAAATAGATTGATCATTTTCGGCTATGGCATAATAATAAAAATTTGATTGAATAGATAATTTTAGTTCCTTTAGTTGGAATAAGTATGTTTAGCATCAGGGTGTGTAACAACTTGAGAAGGCAGAGGCGGTGTAACCTTGTAGGTGTAGGTATGGTCTTATTGAAGGAAGTGAGCTTTGCTGGTTTAAAAGCCAAAGTCAGTCTTACTGACTGTGCATTAGCATACAGATCTCAGCTACTCTACTAAAACCATGTCCTGTTGTGTACCATTATGTTCCTTGCCATAGTCATAACTGACCTAATCTCTGAAACTCCAAACAAGCCCTAATTAAATGCTTTCTTTTATAAAAGTTGCTGCAGACATAATGTCTCTTCAGAGTAATGAAACAGTGATGAAAATAGCCTCATCAGAAGCTGATAAATGCTTACCACTGTCTCTAAGGAAACCTTAGCTTGTTTATCACAAAATCTTGATAATGTGCTTACTTTTTTGAGATGATGTATTCATAGGAAATTTCATCTTGTATGTCACTGTTTCAGGTAGAAATGTAGAACATTTCAATTTGCTGTGCTTTGTTTTAGAATATTTTTTGGCTCAGTCATATGGCTTACCCATGATGACTGTAGTAATAGCACAGAAGTAAAGGAGTTGTGTTGCTTTATATATGATTTTTCTTAAATAATTGTAAATGTGAACAATTGCATGTCTGGCTGATATTATTTCTCAAATCTCTTATTTGATCATTTTTAAAACCAGTCTACTCACTAGAGTATGCCATTAATCACCAAGGAAATAATATCCTCTAGGCCTGCTGGCCTTTCTCCATAAGTAATATATTGCTTCTCTCTAGGTAATAAGGATGGACCAAAGAGGAATTCATGGATTTTCCTGGGAAAGGAAAATAGAATATATCTCCTAGGTAAACTTGAGTAGGGGTCAGAGATGGGAACAGGATGGGTCAGACTGTGCATGATGGGGGTGGGATTGAAGGAGGAGAGTCATGAAAGAGATGCCTTGTTGGAAGACTGACATTTCAGGGTCATGGAGAAATTTGGTGCTAGGGAGACTCACAAAAGTCCACAAGGATGAGCCCAACAAAGAGGTCTAGACATAGTGAAGAGAGTGACTGAATTGGCCATCTCCTATTGCAGATTGGTGAATACCTTATCATCAGAAAGCCTTCCTCTAATAACTGATAAAAACAAATGCAGAGATTCAGAGTCAAACTCCAGGCCAAGCTCCAGGAATCTTCCTGAAGAAAGGGAGATGGGATTGTACAAAGGGAACGGCAAGGTCATGATAGAGGAAACCACAGAGACAGCTGACCTGGGCACACAGGAGCTCACAGAGACTGAACCAATAGCTAGGGAAACTGCAGAAGACTGAGCTAAGCCTCTCTTTGGCTGCAAGTATTGACAGACATTTCAGAAACCTCACAGTGTTCATTCTACAAGAACAATGTTGAGGCCTGAAGAGCAATACCCCCTTTTCTTTGTTTTGGATGGCAATTTCCTGTTGTTAGATTCCCCTCACCACCAACTTGCTAGGATAACATTCACTTGCTTCCTAAATTCCTTCCTGTGGCTCTGACTTCAAGGAAACTCAGACTGGGGAGGAAAACAAAGTACAGTTTTGTCACATTTACTGTAATTGTCCTACACTCATGAACAGAAATCCAGAGCACCAAAAGATGTGGCTAGTAATGAACCTTAAAAGAGGCCAAAAAAAAAAAAAAAAGAAGAAGACTGATCTAAGCCCTCTATATATGTGTGTGTGACACTTATAGTGTATCTTGGTCTTTTTGTTGGACTCCTAGTAGTGAGTTTGGGGCCTATCCCAAGCATTTGAGCTGAATTTGGGGAACCTAATCGTCATACTGAGTTGTCTTACCCAGTCTTAATACAAAGAAAAAAGCTTAGTCCTACCTCAGTTTGGTATGCTATTCTTTGTTGACATCCATGGGATGCTTGCCCCTTTTAGAATAGAAACAGAGGATAATGTATAAGGGAGTGGCACAGTGTATGTGAAGGAATAGAATTGGAGAAGAAACTGTTGTATGTATGTAAAATAAATGAAAAAATAACAATCTTCTCTAACAGATTTTCTACATAAAAGTAATAGCATATTACTAAATAGTTTATATAAACTAGAACCTTGCAATTCATGTAGCCTCTGTGGTCTCTCTATCTGCTTCTCTATTCTAACATGGATTGATACCAGGTTTCTGTTGATTCTTTAATAGGATCTTCGCACATATTGTTACTTTTCTTCTCTAGCCTACTACAGCTAGCTAATCTTAAAAATTCAGCATATGAAAACTACAATAACAAAGAAGAAAACTGGTAATATTTACTCCCACACAAAGATTAACTAAATTTGATCAGGGTAGCATTCACCAAGTCACTTCAGAATGTACATGATATAGAAATGTATATTTCCTATTAAATGTACTGTCTTTCTAAAACTGTTTGCCTCTGTTGGGTTGCTGTACAGTGAGTATGGCTCCATCAGAGCATACATAATCAGGTTTTCTATACATTTGCCTTTGTGTCTGACCTTTATTCATTCCTTGGTAGCCCATAGCCAAGATTTCAGGAACCACATTTCATAGACCATTAAAGTTTATTTGGATATTGTGCTAATAAAACCTGATACCAGCAAATAATGTGATGGAGACATTGTAAAATAAGTATACAAAATAATTCCTGGAAGCAACTACTAGATAGTGTGTTTGTTGTTACTCTTATCTGATTTAGTTGAGATCAATTGAGACCAGTGATACAATCTCTTTTAAAACAAACCCTCTGGGGCTGGAGAGATGGCTTCAAGGTTTAGAGCACTGGCTGTTCTTCCAGAAGACCTGAGTTTGACTCCCAGCGTTCACATGACACCTAACAACTCTCTGTAATTTCAAGATCTGACACCCTTACAAAGTTATACATCCAGGCAAAACACTAATTTACATAAAATTAAAATAAATATTTTTTTAAAAAAAAACATATTTTGTTAAAAATTTACATATGATATTCCTCATTCCCAATTGATACTTTTATACTTTTTAACTGATTCAAATGTTTTTTTCTTGAGTCTTTTCAGTTCTATGCTTGAATTTCATAGGCAAATGAGTATATGAGGTAATTCTACTTTTTAAAATTTATTTCAGTCAGCATATCTTCTAGACTCATCCATCCTATAAGATTTTTTCCATTTCTTAATGATAGTGAGATTTTTGTCTCGATAAGAATATGTATTGCCTGTATTCATTCACTCATTAGTGTTAGGTATGTATATATCTATTATAACCATAGCTATTGTGAATGCTGCACTGTTTTTCTCATTTTTATGTTCACCATTTGTAAAATTATAACTAAACCATACCATATAACAGGTATTTTAAATAAAAAGCCAAGAATTTATTTAGAATATGTCATTTTAATACATGTTTTCTTTTGTAATTTTATAGTGTTTATGTGTATTCAGATTTCATAATAATTTCAACTTCTGTTTTCTAAAAAAAAATAATGTGGGCCACTTTTCACATATCTCAGAACATGCCTCCGTGAACAATATATATTCAGGTTTTAAGTCATTGTTTTTACACCTTTCAATTGTTTAATATTCTAATGTAACCTGTTTGATAAGGCCTTAAGTTATATTTCCAATGCTAGATTCAATGTTAGTCATCATGATGCAAGTTGGTAATATAATTATTTGTACAATTTTTTTTATTGCTCCTGGAAATTTTATATTTGTGTAAGTTAATGAAAGATCAGGATGGAGAAGACAGCAAAGACTAAAAAATCCAGTTAAAGGAGTTTATTCTAGTGGTTTTTACCTCCAAAAGCAGTAAATTTTCATATCCTTTTTAGGTTATTTTTTTGCCTCCCAAAAGCATTCCTTTTTATTTTTCTAAAATTTAAACCCATCCTCCTTATATCTTGTGGGTGTCTCTTTACTTGTTAGGACACAAAGAGCAGAGAAGGCTAGAGTGCCCAATCTAGGAAGTAGTTACATCCTTTCATTGTCCTTGAAAGAAGATATAAGCCCAATAACTGTTACTGAATGGGCACATAGATAACTTTAGGACAGTGAAAGGAAATGGTAAAATCCATCAATTTCAACTGATAGAAAAAAGAACTCCCCTCCTATATATAGCAACTAAAAATGGTGGTCAGTTGAACACTTACTATATTTTGTTTTATTCACTAAACAAAACAGACTTCTATTTCTTAGTTCTGATTTGCAATGTTACGTAGATACACAGAGAATTAGTCTTACAACTTCTTATATTTTTGGTAGCCTTTAACAACTGAGCCATCTCTCTAGACCCATTTTTAATATGAATAAAGTCATATTTTTTATCTGTATATATCCTTGTTCAAGCTCCCTTCCTCTTCCCGCACCTTCCGGTCACTCTCTCTTTTCTACATCTCTTTATCTCCTCCCCAGAAATGGCAGGAGGTCTCAGGGTCCCAATATGGCTTAGTTCAGCATCCACCTCTGGCAGATCCACTTTTCTCTCCCCAACATCAAGACTGGGTCTGGTGTTCCTCTGGAGGGAGTGGGCTCCTAGGTGCTGGTCCAAGGTGTTTCAGATCCCAAGCTGTTCAACTTCTAAAAAGTCAAGAAGAGACACAATATACAAGTAGGTGTTTGTATCACTCCAGTCATTTCCCCTTCCAAAATGATTACAAGGTTTTTATGTATAATTAGTAGTGTGTGCTACAATGATCTGTACCTGCAATTTTAGTTGGAAGTAGTACATTTCACTGTTTATATTTTCATGTCTAAATTTACTTACTTTATATACTAAGATACATTTTAATTGTGTTTTAGACCTTATTGCTTTTCTTATTTTATAAGAGAACCATGCTTACTTTGTATTTGGCATTAAAATAACTTGGGCAGAGTAAAATTTGTTACACACACACACACACACACACACACAAAATGTCTATAATATATTAAACAATGTAGAAACAGTGCCATCTTCTGTCTATGTTTTATTCAATAATTGGGAAAAAAAGACTGAGTTAATGTAGATGAGAAGAAGAACTCAAGGAATTTAAAGACTACGATCACGCATAATGTGATACATTTCTGAACACTTGCAAAGAAGCTGATTATTTGAAAGGCCTCTAAGGGCAAAGACATGTTTAAAGCAGTTCAGTGTGATTAATTATCTAAAACCTTTGAATATCCAAATAATAAGGAAAAGAAGAAAAAGGCACAGGAGACAAGTGACAGTGACAGAAACAGCTGGGAAGTGTTCACACAAGTTTATGTTAACAGGCTTGAACAAAAATGAGGAATTTTTTGTAGTGTTGTTCTCATATGTGGTTGGTTAATTCTCTCTTCACTTACTTATCTTGTCATAAAATATGTTTGTATGAATGAATTTTTGACTCCTCTGCCAGAGACAGGAATTGAGAGTGATTCTATGTTTCAACATCAATAAATATGATGAATTTGAATGTGTGCTCTGTCTCCTACACTTCAAAGTTTAGTGGAAGATTTCGCGTAATATAATACATATTCAAATTTATCTTTAGTGACAAAGACATAATTCTTAAGATTCAAAATAATTTAAAAGGTGTGTCCTGGAGTCTGAAACAAAAACAAAAGAACAAAAGAAAATTTTCTAAATGTATTCAATAACTCTCACAGAATTACATGAAGATAGTTTATTTAAGAAGTTAGGTTTTAGAAACTATAAAATTAGTGAGAAATTTAAATTGAAATGTCTTCAACAGTGACTGAAACTCTTATAAATAAGGTTGCAAATTAAAGACATCTTTATTCCATCCTAACTCTAGCAACTCTTTCAGGAGCTTCCATGTGCTTTGTTGTTCTTTCACATATTTACATACATATTTACACATATTTACATCTCTGATTGGAACCAGAAAGCGTGTGAGTGCAACTCAATGTGTGCAGAAATTCCATGCTATCTTCATGTGCAGCAGAGAAAAGTATTGTCTCCCTTTCCTACACATTTTATATTTAAGTTACACATTTTATGTTTAATTTATATTTTAAAAATATAAGTTGCTTAAGACATATACTCATGACTTACAGAAGTTATGTTAATTATCCACCAAGGTTTAATTTCCTTGTTATGCAGTATCTGCCCAAAATTTCTTTGCAATTGCATATATATTTTACTTCATTTAAATTAATTTCATCTAATATTTTAGTTTTCTCAATAAACTATTAAACTTCCATCAAATTAATAAAAATAACTGTATACATATCATCTTTGCTATCTAACCTAGAGTGAGTGACTGGGAGGGGTGGGAGGGGGGAGGGGAGCCTGAACAAGGATGCATGGATTAAATATATATGACTTTTTTTCCACAATAAAAAAAAAATAGTGCTAGAGAAACTCTCAGGAATCCACAGATATGAACCCAGCTAAGACTCTGAGCAGTGGTAGAGAGGCTGTCTCAACCAGCCTTCTCCTGTAATCAAATTGATGATCACCCTACTTGTCATCATAGAAACTTCATCCAGCAACTGTTGAAAACAGATGCAGAGATTCACAGCGAAGCACTGGAACAAGCTTCCTATCCAGTTGAAAATAGGAAAAAGATATTATATGAGCAAAGAGGTCAAGATCATGGAGAAGAAACCCAACAGAGACTGCTGACTTTGGACTGAAAGCTTGGGAACCTGCATGAGACCAAACTAAGCCCTTTGAATGTGGATATCAGTTGTATGGACTGAGAAGTTGTTTGGGCCTCTGGCAGCAGGACCATACTTTATCTCTGGTTTATGAACTGGCTTTTTGGAACCCATTCCTTGTAAAGGGATGCCTTGCTCAACCCTGACACAGTAGGGAGGGGCTTGGTCCTGCCTCAGCTTGCTGTCCCAGATTTTGTTGACTTCTCATGGGAGGCCTTATCTTCTCTGAAGAACAGATGGGGAGGAGAGCGGGAGATTGAAAACTGAATGGAAGGAAAGGAAGGCGGGAAACTGTGGTTGGTATGGAAAAAAAAAACTTTTAAATAATACAAATGTCAAAAAAATCCCTAATTAGACAAAACCTAATCAAGCCCAAACCCAAACAAACACCAAACTATCCTTTTTCCAAAGAGTTCCCATTTTAGGTAGTATATCTGGTCACATCATTCTCATTATATAGCTCTTATCTTATGGGCTGAGCTTAACAGGGACTTCAGCATCTAGTGTGAGCCTCATTGGATGGGTTTCTTTGGGGCTCCTGCAGAAATTCTGCTACAGACTTCAAATATGAACACTTACAAGCAAAGTTGGATAAAAATTAGTATGAATAAAAAGGGCTTAAACTGAAAAAAAAAATACCCATGTCACTAGATTTTTCCATTCATTTCTTACTGGTACTAATGAAGGTTCTGAGTTAATTCCTCCTATATGTTGATATCTAGATCTATTCATCTTATCTCAGATAAGATATACAGATTAAATGATAAAAAGAATACAATAAAACATCCTAAGAATTTCAAGTGATTAGCTTAACCAGAAAAATTGTCAAATTTGAAATATCAGTTGTCTGAGTGGGAAGGTGGTAAATGGGTATGGGTGTGGATGTTAATGTTCATGTTGCTATATTTGTTGTGGTTTAAATTTGTGTGCACTAATGTGAGCAAGCATGCAGAAACTTCCAGAATAGAATGAGAATCATTGGTTGCCACTGCAGAAATTATATGTAAGTGTTGGTATTCCAAACCCAAGTCACCTCCCCTGAATGTCAGCTACTTTCTTATATAAACTATAATTCTAGTCCTAATATGAGATGTTTTTGACTGTCATCCTTTCTGTATTCAACATTGTTTAGAATGGTCAGTGATTGTGAACATTTTTTTTCTTCCTTCTTTATTTTGTATTTATCAAAAAAAAAAACACAGTAAAAAGAATTTAAAATGTGGAAGAGTTCACAATAACTATACAGAGGATAAGAATCATAAGCATGGCTTATCAAGGGTGGAAATACAAATAAGATTGCTACACATATATTTTCTTTGTGTTCATCTTTCCCTCTGAATTTTTTTTCCATCCCTGTATATCCTTATTCAAGGTCTCTTCACCCTCCCAACACATCTGGTCATTTTTCTTCTCTGCAACTCCCCATCCCCTCCCTGGGCCGGGAGCAGACAGTCCTATGGTCCCACTGACCCAATAATGTTTAGATCAGTCTCCACTTCTGGCCAAATCCAGTTCTTTCCCCCCTCCCTCAAGAGTGAGTCAGGTGTTCCTATAGTTGGACTGGGGTTTGAAGGGTCAGTCCAAGGTGTTTCTGATCCCAAGCTGTTCGGTGGTTGTGGTTTGCCGCTTGGGTATGTTTGGCTTTTTTTCTTGTTTGTTTGTTTAGAGACCACTAGTGAGTGAGTACATCCCCTGCTTATCTCTCTGAGTTTGTGAGACTTCGCTCAGGAGGATATTCTCCAAATCCATCCATTTGCCTGTGAATTTTAGGATATCATTTTTTCTTACTGCTGCGTAGTATTCCATTGTGTAACCTGTTAGATTGGCTAAGATAAAAGGCACAGATGACAGCCTATGCTGGAGAGGATGCGGAGCAAAGGGAACACTCCTCCATTGTTGGTGGGATTGTAAGCTTGTTCAGCCACTTTGGAATACAATATGGAGGTTTCTCAGAAAATTGAGAATCAATCTCCCCAAGGACCCAGCAATACCACTTCTGGGGATTGTGAACATTTATAAAATATTTCCTTTCAATATATGTGAATGTATTATGGATATTTTTCCATTTGATTTGAGTTAAATTTAATGATCACATTTTTAGTAAAAAATAAGTTTTGGAGAATAAATATGATTTTTTGAATAAGAATACCCTCCATAAACTATTCTTGGTGGATTTTTTGCAAGGGATTAGGAGGTATGACCTTATTGGAGAAGATGTGTAACTGTGGTGGAATTGAGATTTCATAAACTTACTCCAGATCTTGTTTTACATTTTCTGTCTCTCTCTTTCTCCCTGTTTCTCTGTATGTGTGTCCTCTTTTTCTCTCTTTCTTCAAATTTCAGATCAGATATGAGATCTCAGATGTTTCTATACATTATGCCTGCCCTTTGCTATAAAGTGCCATTCTGTGACTATAATGTACCAACCTTCTAAAACCCAAAGCAAGTCTTCCATCAAATGTTTTATATATAAGTATGTTATATATACAAACATTATATATATATGTATATATATATATATATATATATATATATATATCCCAGTAGGTACAGAATAGTAACTTAGAAAATACAGTACTTCAGATGCTTATTACTATAAAGGACTTTAAGTTGTATTATTGCTCATGAAACCAATTACTATGACTTCTCAAGAACCAGTCTGAGTGATCAAACTATTTTTCCAAATGCAAGAAAATCAGAAAGTGACATAGAGGTAATTACCAGGTGTCAATTGGTATGATCTTTTAAATTCAGATTTTTTTATTTAATTTCTCTTTCAATTTACATACTACCCACTATTCCCTCTACCTCCCTTTTTCCTGTTCCCTCCATCCCACCCCACCTACTCCACTTAGGGGGCCAGACCTCCTTTGCATAGTCAACACCGGCAGGCCTATCAGATTTTGGCAGGGCCAAACTCTTTCTCAATGTGTCAGTGCTCAGGCATTACACCATAGCGAATGGGCTCTAAAATGCTAGTTTATATACCTGAGATAAGTCTTAGTCTCATTGTCAGGGAATCAACACAAAAATCAAGTAAGACAACTCTCACCCACATTAAAAGGGCCTAGTTCAGACCCATACAGGCTTCCTAGCTGTTAGTCCAATAAAATCTTATCTTTTTTGACATCTGCATTCTATGACTCAACCTACTCTTAAATTTATTTGATCATTTCTATATCTTGTATAAATCCTGATCAATCTTCTACATAATCCTACATTTTATACTTTCTTTTAATTCAAATACATTTAATGATTCATGGATATTGTTTAGATTGGTATATAAATAAGCCTTATGCACAGATTTATTTGACATTTTTAAAAATCAGATATTATACAGTGATATTATATATAATTTCAAGAAGATAAATTTAGATAATAGTGACACTGAAATGGATAATTTCGACACATCCTTATCCTTATATAAATGCATTTGGTTAGTTGCTGATTATAAAGATATTGGTTCTATGTATGAGTTAATATGTTCCTGTGCATAGTCATGGCACTAAAGAGCTTATGTAGTTCTGTTTATATGAAATGAGAAGGATAGAATGCAAACTTTAGAAACTAAAACATTTCAGACACTTGAGAAACATGCTTTGCACTGTGAAGGCTTTTCATAAGTTAAGCAGACAAAACAAAGATGGTCAAGTAAGACTCAAATGGTGAAGGCTTTCATGTGAACAAATGTCTAAGTGGGGGAAGTAAAATTTTGTCTGTACAGATATAGAAAAGATGCAGATACCTACAAACTAAACATGAAAAGGTTGGTCTACATACATCTGCAATTATACATTCACGAAGCTATTAAAAATTGCTGAGCTTCATCTCATAAGATGAAGATTTTTACTTATTACATGTCTTTTATTACATGAATACTTATGTACCGTGTGTGGGTGGTACCCATGAAGGTTAGAGGAGGCATATGCATCTCCTGAAACCGTAGTTGAGGATTGTTGTATTCAGCCAAACTGAAGCTGTGGGGAACTGAACCAGAGACTTTGATAGAAACAGCAAGTGTTTTAAACCAGAGAGCCACTTTTGCAGCCAAATCAAATTTTGATAAGTGAAAATACTGGCAATACTAAAAACAATGAAATCAACAAAAAGAATATATTGTTTCTTTTGTGTAAAACATATTATTGTATTATTGTTAGATATGAAATATGTAGCAAAGTTCAATATCAAAATACATGTGTTAATTTATACAAACCAAGAATAACAATTTTAAAAATAAAATTTAACTAAATATTTATTTTTGGTATAAGTCAAGAGTGGAGAAATAATCTTCAGAGCTAGATAACTTCAGCCTATCTAAATATTTATGTATTTGATGTCCCACAGCTGAGGTACAGTCAGGAATTATTAACTCGGTGATGGTTTCAGTCAATATATGATAATGATTAACATATTCAAGAAACACTCATAGGCCTATAATGAATAATATGGATATCTTACTGACATAAAACTTACGTATAAATGTAAAAATCAATGTTTAAAATATAATATCAAGTTATAAAAAAGTGACATTGACAAAATGTATGTGGTTTTGTTACTGACTATTACATATATTAGCTTTTTATTTACTTAGATAATAACAATATGAATGAACATCATAGTCTCAACAATTATAATCATAATGCTCTGTCTTTTGGGAAAAATATAATTCAATGGCTATAATTCAAATATTACAAAAATATTTATGCAATGATGACATATGAAAAGTAGTTATTTCAAAGGGAATTAAAATTTGAGGGAATACAAGTTCTATTCTATATTAATGCAGAATAGAAAAACAAATTCTCAAAGCCATTTGTAAGTAAAAAGGTACAATGTGCTGCAAGTTGCAAGGGTAAAGCTGTTAATATATCAATTTACACTTTTGGAAAGATTCTCAAAGATTTGAAGCATATTCTAGGCAACACAAGATATGATATCAAACATGTATTTTATGAAAATAATCAACTGAATATTTTTGCTGTTATTCTGTGACCTAAGGACATGCTTTGATCAAATTTTGGAGTTTAGAAAATAACAATGACATTAAACTGAGAAATGAAGTGACCTCTGATGCCAGAAATGATTACAGCAACCTGGTTTGAAATTTATGAATGCCTATGAAATAATGATACAGCCAGTGGAGTGGAGGTTATGTCTATAAATAATATAATATCCTTTAGAATTTTTGATATGATATGTAATGTATATGGAAAAAAGAAATGGTGATGCGGCAAGTATTTGTATCTGGACAGCTCAACATTTGGTGACATTATTCATCTGAAAAATAAATTTAGTTAAAAAATATATAAATTTTTCATATTGCCATGGCAGCAAAAATTTCAATATTCTGTGCATTAAAACACAACTGGATATTTTTATCTATTGGGGAGTTTAAAATTTTGAAAGTGATCTCACCTCTGCCAACTTGTTAGCATAACTATGTTTTTTTTCTGGATGTGTTATGGGAAATTTGGCTTGTAGAGTATCCATATTCCTTAGTAACACAAATCCTTCCACCTCAAAAGCCAATAATGTCTTATGGAGTCTTTCTATCATGGCCTGTCTTTGGCTATACATGTTTGGCTAAACATGGCTGTACATGTTCTCTTCTATTTACAAATTCCTTTTGGATACAGCATGAACAACAGAAAAAATTACATATTTTATATTTCACTGATGAGAAACATAGTTCAATTTAATATATTAATTTTTCCTTGTCATTTAGCAAAAAATATTTTTAGATTATTATATAGTCAGTTAGTTAGCTAGCTAAGTCTGTGACTAATGTGTGTTAGAAGATAATGGATTAGTGCTGTTCTCATTTACCATGTTAGAAAAACCTCATGTCAGCACACTCGCAGGATACTGTCTTTTCCCACACAGACATAGTGGCAGACTTACTCAAAGAGGTTCTAAAGTATTTAGAATGTGAATATACTTAAAGGATTGTTCTTATGCCTACTGCATATTACAGAGTCACTAATGAGGCATGTGAATAAAAACATTTTAAAAAAGAGGTGTGTAATATTCTGGAACTCTATTCATACAGCAATTTCAAGATAGTAGTAAGAAACATATAAAAATTAAAGATTTGAATGTGCTTGGAATTATTTCAATAGATTTGTAATAACCACATAAAAACAAAGCTGAAGTTATTTGATTTATTTACTTCTGGGAGATCCATTCACACTATTTATGTGTATTATGTGTTGTTTTTTTTTCTTCTTTATTTTGTATTTATCAAAAAAAAAAAGAAAAAAAAAACAGTAAAAAGAATTTAAAATGGGGAAGAGTTAACAATAACTATACAGAGGATAAGGATCATAAGCATGGCTTATCATGGGTGGAAATACAAATAAGATTGCTAAATTACAGTAAATTCATAATTTTCAAATTAACATATTTTATTGGTTTATATTTTTAGTCATAATTTAACTGCAGTATGATTTTATTCTTCTAGCCAGGTTCTTGAAAATCTTGGATAAAGTGTCATCTAGCCCAAATCAGTATCTAACAACACTGAAAATATATTTTTAAGGTTTTTATATTATTTTTAAAAAATCAGTATTAAACTTTATATAAAAAAGTAAAAAGTCCAGGATAGCTAAAAAACAAAATAAATAAAAACAATAATAAAAAACCTCTATTCTCTAAAATACATGAAACAAAAAATAAAATCTAAAGCACCCCAAGCAAGGTTAGGCTCAGGTACAGATGAAGAAAGCACAGTGGGGTCACAGATACTGCCCACGGATACACTATGGCCACCACAAATTTCTGGTAAGAAACCCTTCTACAGTCAAACCAGAAGGGTTGTGTGTGTGTGTGTGTGTGTGTGTGTGTGTGTGTGTGTGTGTGTGTTTTGAATCACTTTATTTACTCATCATCTTTCAATGAAATAATGTTTTTACTTAAAGTCCACTCATGAGTAAGTATATTTTCTGCTTATCTCTCTGGGTTTGTCAGACCTCTCTCAGGGGGATATTCTCCAAATTCATCCATTTACCTGAAAATTTTAGTATGTCATTTTTCCTTACTACTTAGTAGTACTCCATTGTGTAGATGTATCACAGTTTGTTAATGTAGATATATAGATACATTAAATTAAGACAAAGATTGTTAGATAGGATGTAGTAACAAAAAAGAAATATGTCTCAGAGACCAGCTTAAAATCTGACCACCCTTCACCACAATTGTTCTTGCTAATTGTCTTATTCATAATTACAATACTAATCTTAAATCTTAAATCTCATTCCTGTCTGATGTATACTCACTCCTCTACTACAAATTGTATATTGTTTCTCCCATACTTTATATGAATAAACAGATATATAACTAAGAGAAGATCCTAACACCTATCATCCCCTCATGCTGTAGACCTAACAGCCTTGCTCTCTAACAGAATATAGGTAGATTACACACTATTAATTTGTTTCTTCATAATCTACAAGTTTATTTTCATATGTTGGATTTTATTTTGCTTTTTTAAAAAAAAGACTTAAAGACATTCTAAGTTTACTATAGCAATTATAATTAGAAAAATATGTTAGGAGAAGAAAGAAGGACATATGTTAGATAATAGACATACAGAGATTCTTAAAAGAAAGGTGTTTGAGATAAAAGAGAGATAGATGACTGCTAAAGAGATAGATATATAGTAATATTAAAAGAGATAAAGAATGAAGAAAATGAGAAATGAAAAATAAAAATTTCTACCTAGGTAAGTACAAGCAAAAATCCCCATACTAACTGCTGAACATCTAAAGATATAATGAGGCTCCAACCATTTCAAAATGTGTGAAGTATTGTCAAATATTGCTAACAAAATTTGTTTCTCTGAAATTTAGTACATTTTTAAGGACTAAGAATCTAAGCCCATTTTGCAGTGCATTAAGAAACTTTAAGTAATAAATTCGGTTACACAGAGATTACTTTACTTTGAAAACCTATAGGAACACCTGACTCAGTCTAGATGTTTGGGGGTGGGGGTGGGGAGAAACTGGATCTGCCAGGAGTGTAGGCTGAACTGAGTAATATTGGGACCTTGGGACCTCCTGCCCATGCTGGGGGGGAGATGGGGAAATGTGGGGAAGAGAGAGTGACCTGATTTGGTGGGAGGGGGAAGAGACTTTGAATAAGGATATATCCAGATAAAAAATGTGACTTCTTTATTCATAATAAAAAAATAGTCAAAAAAAGAGCACTAGAAAACAAATAAGAAAACCATAATTTAAAAGTTTCCTAGGGGATACAAGAGAGTGGACAGGGAGTTGTGCTAATAAATACCTAGGTTTAGTTAATTTATAATGACTTTAATTTTCAGGGTTTATGATGGCAAATATAAAGGCAGCTAAGTTAGCAACATAGCTTGGAAATACATGTATCATAATCAAACTTTAACTTTTCATACCCCATGATGGTCACTAGACACAATTTAAAGCCTACATTTTGTTGTATATGTTTTGTCATAAGAATTCAGAAAACCTACTGAGTGTGCTTGCCTGAGTGAGTCTAAATAACACTTTTAATTAGCCAGCATATGAAAATCATTTAATACTCTAGACATTATAGAAGTCACTAAGAATCTTTCAGTTTCCCCACTATATTAATTGGTAATAGGGTTATAATCAATCAAAATCAATGAAGACAAAAACATCAATAAAAATATAGGTAAAAAATGCTTAAGTAATAATTGTATTATTATTGCTGATATATAGTAATAGGTATTTATTAGATTTTCACAAGGTATTAAATTTTTATTTATATATTTAATTTATATAAATCCCAACATCTTTTTTCATTTTTTATTTATTTTAGAATAAAGTCTCATTTTTTATCCATGTATCTCCTTGTTCAAACTTCCTTCCCTCTCCAACCTCCCCCACTCACTCTCTCTTCTCCACATCCCCTTATCTCCTCTCCACCAAGTGCAGCATCATCAATATTGGATTCAATTATATATGTTATCTAATTCCATCATTAATTTAATGAGAATGACAAGTAACTGGCATTATCTTAGGAAATCAGCATACTAATAAAATATAAAGATTACTTTTCTAATATAGAATTTCTATGTAATAGTTGAAATAACTCTGTGGGTATATTTCATAACTTTGATGTTTATAGTAGTTATAGTTGGGTCTGGTGAATGTAGGAGGAGGCTCACAATCAGTGAATTAAAAGCAATAACTAGACATACTTATTTAAGTGACTAACATTCCACAATGACAGAAATGGTTTAAATTAAACATCACATCCTGTGAAATCAGCAGAACACTATTGACAAGTGGAAGAATTTTATATATAACACTGTTTTGAAACTATTTGTGAACATGAGAAAGGTGTCTTCATATTAGGGAAAAAATGTGCAGAGTCAAGCATTACTTATTCCAGGAAAATGGAAAGATAATTAAGCTTTACAATAACTCACCAAAGGAAATTTCCAGAATTCTAGGATAGGAAAAATTACACTATGCAAATAAGTGTCGACTAACTATAAGAATGTAATAATCTTTTCTTTGAGAGTCAACAATGTGTATGAGCAAAGGTCTAACCTGGCTGTCCCTAACCTCCATGGCAAACTTCTTTTTTCTCATCTAGGATTATACTCAAAATATAGAGAAGTTGTTTAAAAACCTTAGGATGTTTCATAGTTGATCAAAAATTGTCTTACAAGAACTCATTTTGCATTTTCTGTAGAAGTCAAATGCAAGTAAGTTATAAGAACTGTGACATGAAGAAAGTTCAGTTATCTTTACTTGCATGGAAGTATTTTTAGTATAGATATGATCAGATATTTTTTTACCCCATTATTTATTAATTTCTAACTCTTAATCCTGATTAATTGATATTAATTGTATTGACAGACAGAAACAACTGACTTTAATAATCTCCATTCACCTCTTGGGAACAAATACTAAGGTCATATGCTCACCTTTGGATCTTCAGCTTCTCAAGTTCTTGGTCATAAAATGAAACTAAATCATTACTTCTCCCTAACAGACTGCTATTTACAATACAGAAATAACTGTACATTTGATCTCTTTTTTTTTCACTTTCAGTATTTTGCTGTAAGCTCACCATTTCTATTATTAATTGTAGTCTGAATTTTTTTCTTTTTTGCTCAGTTGGATCAGTTAGACTCAAATAATCACACAAACACTTAAAGGCTTATATTAATTATAAACAGTTTGACCAGTGGCTCAGGAATAGTACTTTCTAACACTTACTCTTAAACTAGTCCATGATTATTATCTATTTAATTATGTGTCCTTGTAGCTTTTTCTTAATGCAGCATTCTTGTCTTGCTTCCTCTTCTTCTGCTGACATTTCACACTTTTCCTATTTCCAGAATTGTCCTCATCTGGTTGCCCTCCTATACTTCCTGACTGCTGAGCTACTGGACAATTATCATTTTATTAAACAAATATTTACAGTATAAAAATAGCATAGTTCCTCAGCAATTAAGTCTTCTATTTTTAGACTTCAGGTGATTTTCTTTTTGTTTTCCATGCCCCATCTTATGGGTACATTCTCTAGGGACTAAGAATTCTAGCAGTATGGTCTAAATGTATCAGTACTTTTTCCACAATACTGTGAAAATGGAAAAATATAACTAGTTCTCAACAGATGAACATATTAAAATATAATACATAGGCCAAATGTAATTTTTATTGTATACATGATAAATAAATGTAATATATACATATAGTACATAATAAATAAAAAACACATATGTGAAATTTGAAAGAAAATGGATGGAGCTAAAAATCCTAGTACTACATGAGGTAATTCAGTCACAGAAGTTAAATACCATTTCTCTATTTTATTCAGGTTAAATTATTTATCTCATATCTTTTTCAGGTCTAAAATTATTTTTTTCTCATTAAGAAATGAATAACATAGAAAAAAAGAATGAAATAAAATTAAAATCCTAAAATTGCAGAGGCAAAAATTTACAATATTTAATTCAGTCTTTAAGTCTATTTTTTCATTGGATCTAATACATCAGTTTAGTGATAATTAAGAGAGTGGGGGAAGTTACAAATAGATGATAATTAGTACTTCTAAGAATATGTATAAGCATTTCTCCTAAGAAATTAGAGCATATTACATATAGAAATTTTGTACTAATAATTAAAACTAATGCATGGTTCTAAAATAAAACCTAAAAAAAGATCATTATAATTTCTATTTTGGGACTACTTCTGACTTATAGAACAAATTTTCAAATTTTTCATACAGCTTTCTGCACATGTTTTCATAATTTATGTAAATGTGAAATAATTTGCTCTTTAATAATACATCTTCAAGAGTGGTAAGAATTCATTTTATAAGTAAGTTGACTCCAGGATACAAAATATTCCCAATTGTGGTATAAGAGATACCAATATCAATACTGAAGGTGTGACTTATGATTGCCATTTCTGCCAGTAAAGAAGGGAGAAATGAAGAGAATAAAGCAGTTGACAGAAAAATAAAGACATACTTTTTTTAAAGTGTGTTGTTGGCTATGAATAAGTATAGCAACAGATCTAAAAGCTACATCTGGAAAGTTGGCAATTGTTAGGAAACAGAATAGTAAAATATATCTAGCAGTACATTGAATAGAGGAAAAAGAACAGAAATTGAAGATACACAAGAACATAGAACATTGTTGCAACACACACATGTCATGCATGTCTTGGGCAGCAGTATAAACCTGTGTGCATTTATTTTTTTTTCAGGCTGTGATTAGCAATCAAGGGAACTCTTGAATAAAACAAGAACCAGACACAGCTGCCCCTTCTCCCCTTATCTATTCAACATAGTTCTCAAAGGTTTAGCCAAAGTAGTATGGGAACAAAGGAGATTAAAGAGATACAAAAATGGAAAAGAAGTAAACCTACCTCTATTTGCAGATGATAAGATTTTATACATAAGTGACCCACAAAATTCTACTAGGGAACTTCTACAGCTGATAAACTCCTTCAGCAATATAGGAGGATACAAGATTAACTTTAAAAAAAGTATCAGGTAGGATCAACATAGTAAAATTGGCAATCTTACCAAAAGCAATCAACAGAATCAATGCAATTCCCATCAAAATCCCAACACAAATTTTACAGACCTTGAAAGAACAATACTTAAATTTTATTTGAATTAACAGGAAAGCCAGGATTGCCAAAACAATTTTGCACAACAAAACAACTTCAGGAGGTATCACCACCCCCAACTTTAAGTTATACTATAGAGCTACAGTATTAAAAACAGCCTTATACTGGCATAAAAACAGACTTGGGGACCAATGGAATCGAAATGAAGATCCAGACATTAACCCACATGCCTTTGAATACTTGATTTTAGACAAAGAGGCCCAAAAAATTCAATGGAAAAAAGATAGTATCTTCAACAAACTGTATTGGCATACCTGGATGTAGAAAAATGCAAATAGATCCAAGACTATCACCTTACACAAAACTCAAATCCAAGTGGAACAAAGAGGTCAACATAAACCATCTACACTGAACTTGATAGAAAGAAAGTGGGAAATACCCTCCAATGAAGTGGTACAAGTGATCACTTCCTAAATATAACACCAGTAGCACAGACACTTAGAACAACAATCAATGAAACTAATCATCATACTTATTGCTCTAACTGTTCTTGCTTTGGGAACCCCTAAGTAACTTAAACATTATACACATATGTGAAACACATTTTTAAAACAACTAAAACTAGAAGATTTTTTCTAATATTCCATTTTTAATGTTCACTACAGGTTATATGATTTTACTTACATGAATTAAAAATTTTATTTTACAGACATGAAATTTGTAGAATATATATCAACAATGCTTTATCATTATATTACTTTATGATCATTTTCTCATGATATACTTCTTTCTCTAGCTTTGTATTTTCTGCAAAATAGTTTCCTAAAATTTGATATTTGATCATCTAATCATACTAATTAACCTTTTCATCAACTTCTTTTAAATATATGGAGAAAAGTACTCTTTAGCCATATTCTCAATTTCTTGTAAAATTCTTCTGTTGATCTTTTGAATAGCCTGTGAATAATTTTTGCTCATGAATTTACCAATCAAGCCTATTCTTCCCATTGGATACTTCTTTTTCAGTAATATTATCACAAGCTTTCTGAAAATGAAGATATGCTCTGTGCTTAACTTTAATATTTATCTACTTTTTATATAAGCAACCATATAAATAACTAAAATATTTTAGAATTATCACTTTGTTTTCATTCTTATGAACATGAGTTGCAAGCAATTAATGAATCTGAACAAGTTTATTGAAACACATGTGGCTACTAGTCATTGCTTCAATTCATTCTAATCAACAAGATTAAACAAGATCCACCTAACACATTAAGAACTGTGTTTGCATTCAAATATTCATGAGATTCTATACTACCAAATGAAAAGATAAACTCTAAATGCCATTAAATCACTGTATTCATTTAATTTTCTACACAAAAAGCTATATATTTTCATTATCATTTAATTATTTCATTTGTCTAATCTATACTACAGCATTTATGTTTCTTATATTTTTTCAAAATCTTTTACGTTTCTTATGTCTTTATAAAATGTTTTTATGCAATATAGTTATCCCAGTGTAAATTAAGTTCAAATAGCATTATGTCATAATATGAATGTCTTCAAATACATGAAAGGTTTACACACCCACATTAACTGTCTTCTCTCATTATGGCCTAGCAAATTTATTTCATAAAAGCATTATGTTGTCAAGACTGCCACTAACTGTAATTACAGAGAACATTTACTGTGGCAAAGGTAAGTGATTTAGTGTGAATTTTGTACTAACATCTGTGAGCATAGTTATGTAAATGACACTCATCATTTCTCATTTTTTCTTTTCATTCACATGTGAGAACAAAAGCCTGAGAATAACAACTGTCTTCTACACCATTAGCATTCAAAATGAAATTTCATGTGTTCCTTGTCAATGATTTCTTGTAACAGTTCCTTATATCTAATACATATAAGGTTACTAAGAAAAAAATCGGCACAAATAATTCACACTGATTATTCAGTGTGTAGGTTAAGGAAATACATTCACTTTCCTTCTAGTTTTCTATGTCTTCTGTCTCATGAAAAGCCTGAATAGCCACTTTTCAATTGCCGTTTTGGATTAATCATTATACAATGTGTTTTAAAAAGTCATGGCACTTGTATTCTAGGCTAGAATTTTCTAGGTAAAGTCCAGCAGGGGCATGATGGAATTATCAATATATGTAATATAATAATAATATTTGTTTCTTTTTTATTATGAATAAAGTCTCATTTTTTTTAATCCATGCATTCCCTTGTTCAAACCCCCTTCCCTTCCTGCCTCTCCCAGTCACACTCTCTTCTCCCATCACTTTATCTCCTCCCAAGCAAGGGCAAGAGGTCCCAAGGTCCCAAGGTGGCATAGTTTAGCATCCGCTCCAGACAGGTTTGCTTTTCTCACCCCAATATCCAAGACTGGGTCAAGTGCTCCTCTGGAGGAAATGGGATCCAAGGTGTTTCTCCAAAGTGTTTCATATCCCAAGCTGTTCAAAAAGGGCTGAAAAATAAATAAGAGAAACATCTCCCTTTATAATAGCTGCAAATACCATTAAACACCTTGAAATAACTATAACCAAAGAAATAATTAGGAAATTAAGTGAGTTGGTTTACTATAGCACTGAAAGTGTCTGGCAATTAAACAGCACTATTTAAATGCCAGCTGATACTTTGCTATTTTTTATTATTGGAGTTATTCCCCTTCATTATACTATTCTGATTAATTGTAATGTCAAGTAAATAATGTTAAAACTGAGTATTTTATTTAGTGGTTCTGAATTTTTATTCACATATCAGGAAATTTCAACTATAATTTACTCATCATTTTGTCCTTCAACTCTATTGTTTTCAAAGTAAGTATGAAATTATTTGGTTTGAATTAATTTGATGAAGATAGAACTATGGAATTTTTTTAATTAGAAAGAATGTATGAAATACATATAAAATATATATATAAATATCAACTGTTATTATTGGCAATTATGTGAAAGGAGTTATACTTTTAGTTCTGAATAATGTTTAAGTATTTAAATCTTTAGTGGAAACAATGACATGAGTAGTTCCCATGAATATGAAGGACTCTATTATTTTATTCCATGGAAAATTCTGAGACAACAGAGAGTTAGAGGTTCTGCTAGAGGTTAAATTTTAGTCTACTCTATATAAGCTTTACATCTGCCTAGGGTTCCATGAGCAGAAATAATGCTGCTATTTGTACTGGCCAGTCACTTCTCAGCCTCTAGTAATCATGATTAAACAGTAGAGTACATGGACCTCACTAGACAGCAGAGACCTATATATGTGACGGATGTCAATACTGTGTGTTCCACTGCTCAGTTTACAACAAAGAAATTGTAAAAGAACAAACATCACTGTTCAGAATTATAAAAAACAAAAATAAACTTTAATTTGCTTGAATAAAATAACAATTTTTGAATAGTTTTTTATTTAATGGCTTCCTTATTAGATATTAAATATTAGATATTAAATATCTTCATATTAGATAAAAAATCAAATACAGTTTTATCATTATGATCATTGTGATTCATTGCTGAGAGTTTATCTCTTTGATGTTCAAGTTACTGAAGCCACCCACAATGTTAACTTATTTTCCAAAATTCTACATAAATATTATTAAAATTTATAATATTCAAAACTTATGAAACTGACACTTTCGAAGTTTATAATTTTGCTAGTAAATTATTTTTACCAATTTAGTTATATATGTTAGCAAAACATTGTTTATGTAACTATGAAAGTTTATGTTTGCTTTCTGTGAAGTATTTTCTTCGAAACTGTACATATTCATATATTGGCAAATAATTTATTCTCCTAAAGACCAGAAACTTTGAGCAAAGTAAAATTGATTTTTTATAATCTTCTTCATATATAAATCATTATTCTGAGTCTGAACTGAGAGAATTTATAAATTTACATATAAGGTTACTAAGAATATATTTATATATTCTCTGGAAGATAATATATAAAATTAACATTATTGATGAGGGTAGTTTGTTCAAAAAAATCCAACTCCTTGTGTTACAATAACTAGGGGAGCAGAACCTAATAACTCGAAATTTCAATAACACACAATTTAATGCACCTTAATAAAAAATAATTTGGTCTTTTAACCAGGTACATCAAAAACTTCACAAACAGCTACAGAGAGAGAGAGAGAGACAGAGAGAGAGAGAGAGAGAGAGAGAGAGAGAGAGAGAGAGAGAGAATCACACATTGAAGGAACCAGAGAAATCCACAAACATACACACACACATACACTTTTCAAGTCTTCCATTTTTAGATACTGTTTTATTATTATCTTTCATTATAGTTTTAAAAGTATACATATATGGTATCATTAATTGTGTTCAGAAAAAATAATGATTTTAATGATTTTTTTATTACAATACAGGTTACCTCAAACCAATTCTCAGGAAAATGAGAGAAGAATTACATTGTCTAGTGTTTTATGTTATTTGTTGAGGAGATGACAAATGCTCAGACTAGTGCTCATGAAACTAGTGTGTGTGGTTATGTAAATAATCACTAGACAAATTTTCACTATCGGAATAATTATTTTGAATTACATAATTTATTTATTTAATATTGAAAATAGATTCTCTTATATGTTACTTGCTGACAATAGTTTGCTCTGCCTCCATTCCTTACAGCTCCATTTAGCCTCCTATGTCCTCCAGATCCAGTCCCCTTCAGTTTCCTTTTAGAACAGAGCAGGCATCCAAGAGGAATTAAGGTAATAGCAGAAAAAGTGTTGCAAGGGCTTTTAAGTCAAAGAATCAGATACCTGCAGAGGTCAATTTGTATCTAGCTAAATTTTAGGCGCACTTGATTAGTGAGGAACCATGCCTTAGAGTAGCCAGAAACTAGAGAATGGATAGTCCAAATAAAACTGTTCCTAATGATATTCTATTACCCTCAAGGATAGGAGCCTTGTCCAGTCATCAGAAAGGCCCCTGCTGGCAGTAAATGTCAGCAGGTATAAAGACCTTCAGCCAGTCACTGTGCAGAGAAAGTAAATTGGAGGTTTTCATCGGGTATGTCTCTTAGAAGATTAAAAAAAAAAAATCCCACAAAAAAGGCAGGAAAGTTTGTAGGACTCAGGTGTTGAAGATACCAGGATATTAAAAGAAAGTCACTGCTTACATGGAAAGATGTAAGCAGAGATCAAGCTTGGTGATTATATGAGTCTGCACTATGTTTTCTGTGCATATGATTTGGCTCTTTCATTGGAATTTTTGTGGTACTTAAACCAGAAGTAGTGAGTGATTCCCTAACGTTTTTGCCTACTCTTGGTACTCTACTTCTTCTAGTTTTCTTTGCCCACCCATGTGAGAGCCTTTTTCTTGTACTGTGTATTATTTTGTCATAGTTGACTGACTTTTTTACAGGCTTGTTCTTTACTTACAAGTAAATGTAATGGGAGTGAATCTGGCGGTGAGTAGGCTGGAATGGAAGAAGGAGAAAACTGTGCTTAGTCATATTGCATGAGAGAAGAATCTATTTCAAATAAATAAATAAGTAAACAAACAAACAAACAAATAAATAAATCAATGAAGTAGCACCCAATATGATTTGCTCTACTAAAGTTCAGTGCCTTGTCCTATCATCTTCAATGAAATAAATCATTTATGATATAACGAGTACTTCCTTCTTCTTCTTGTTTCTCCTTCTTTTTTTTTTTTTTTCAACTTAAAAGTCTATTTAGGAAGTGGTGTCCTGTGCCAATGAATTCAAGATTATTTCATACTTTTTCTTCTATTATGTTCAGTGTCACTGAATATATGTTGAGGTCTTTGATCCAGTTGAATTTGAGTTTTGTACAGAGTGACAGATATGGATGTATTTGCACACTTCTATATAACATCATCCATTTATATCAGCACCATTTACTGAAGATGTTTTCTTTTTTCCATTGTATGTTTTTTGGTTTGTTGACAAATATCAGGTATTTACAGGTGTGGGGATTAAGGCCATGGTCTTAAGTTTGATTTTATTGATCCACATGTCTGTTTTATGCTAATACCAAGCTATTTCAATTACTATAGCACTAAAGTACAACATTAAGTCTGGTATGGTGATGCCTTCAGAAGCTCCTTAATTGTACAGGATTTTTCTTTCTTTTTTTTTTTTTTTTTTTTGCAACACTGACTTTTTTGTTTTTCTATGTGATGTTGAGTATTGTTGTTTTGGAAAATATGAACAATTGTGTGGGGATTTTGATGGAGACTATATTGAATCCATTGTTTTTGGTAAAACTGCTATTTTTAGTATGTTGATCCTTATACAAGGTCATAAGATATTTTTTTATTCTTATATATCTTTTTTTTAGTTTCTGTTTTTAGTTACTTATGTTTCTTGTCATATCAATATTTCACTTTTTTTTGTCAGAGTTTTTCAAGATATTTTATAGTATTTGTAGCTATTGTAAATGGTGATGTTTCTATGATTTTCAAGCCTGTTTATTATTTGTAGGTGGGTTATTGATTAATACAAGTGTTTATAAGCACTATCACAGTTTTAGTAGAAATATTTGGGTGACCTATCTGTACTATCGTATAATCTACAATAGTGAAAGTTTGACTTCTTTATTTGAGAACCATGTTAAGTAGATACGGAGAGAGTGGACAGCTGTGTGTTGTTCCTGATTTTAGTGTGATCACTTTTCATTTTTCTTCATATAGTATGATTTTGTTTGTTGGGTTAAGTATATTGTTTTTATAATTTTAGGTGTCTCTCTTACATCCATGATCTCCTCAAGACCTTTATAATGAGGAGGTTTTGAATTTTGTCAAGATTTTTTCTGTATCTCATGAGGTGATCATGTGATATTTTGCAATTTGTTTAAATGGTAAATGACACTGACAGATTTTCAAATATTGAACCATCCCTGAATCTCTGGGCGAAGCCTACTTGATCATGGTAGATTTTTGTTTGTTTGTTTGTTGTAAATACGTATATACTTGGATTTTATTTGCCAATATTTTATTCAGGTTTTTGGCATCAATGTTTATGGGGAATGTTGATTGGCCCATCTCTTTTATTAATTGACATTGTTTCTCAGGGATGTCTTCTTGGTTCAATCTACTCTGGCTATGTTTGTATCTCAGGGAAGGTCTCTTTGTCCAGTATGAACTTTTGGTCCAAACAGAGACAACTGATTCTGTATCTCAGGGAGCAACACCTAGTCCAATAGGGGCAGGTGGAAATTATATTGTCAGGATCACTTGAGGTTGCAGGGTGGTGGATGGATTTGAGGAAGTAGGAAAGACTTGTAGATTTTATGGTTTGATGCAGGTGTTTTGGAAAATGCCTTCCTTCAAGAGTCTTCTCTGATGGACAGAAATTGGGGCAGCAATGCTTGGGAATAGGGGCCTAGATGTTGTGCCCTTGTGCCTAAGTCCAAGAATCTGGAAATTCATTTTTAGTTATCATTCATTTTTTGTAACTTTGCCATTTATCACTATTTCATTTTATATTTTAGAAATCAACCTCACAATATCTTCCATTTATTAGCTCACAGAGAATGTTTAAAATATTTTACCATAAACTCAGGAGTCATCTTCCAAGAGGAAAATATTATATATACATATATATATGTGTGTGTGTGTGTGTATGTATTGAAAATATTTCTTTAGCCAAGCATAACGTTTATAAATAGAACAGAACCTCAGGAGGCATCACCATCCCTGACTTCAAGCTATACTATAGAGCTACAATAAAAAAACAATCTGATACTGACATAAAAACAGACTTATGTATCAGTGCAAGTGAATCGAAGACCCTACATTAAACCACACACCTATGAACACCTGATTTTTGACAAAGAGGCTAAAAATATTCAATGGAAAAAAAGATACTCTCTTTAACTAATAGTGTTGGCATAACTCGATGGTAGTATATAGAAAAATGCTAATAGATCCAAACCTACCACCCTGCACAAAACACAATTCTAAGTGGATCAAACCTCAACATAAATCCAGATACACTGAACTTGATAGAAAAGAAAGTGAGAAATACCCTTCAACACATTTGCAAAGGTGACTACTTTCTAAATATAACCCTAGTAGCACAGACACTAAGAACAATAGTCAATAATTGGGATCTCCTGAAACTGAGAAGCTTCTGTAAAGCTAAGGACACAGTCAATAAGACAAAACAGCCTACATAATGAGAAAAGAATTTCACCAACTCTACAACTGACAGAGGAGTAACCTCTAAAATATACAGAGAACTCAAGAAACTAGAGCCTCAAATCTTAAATAACACAACACATACAACAATGAATAGAGTTAGAGGCAGAGATACATCACTGAGTACTGGCCTGATTCCTGGTCCACTTGAGAGTTGGGGAGGAGAGTCTATAGGAGTTAGAGGATAGTGATTAAGAAAAAAATTCTCACAGTGATGGCTGGCTGGAGCTCCTTGAATCAAGAACAGCCACCTGGGAACCATTAGTAAAGGGAACTAGGCCCTGACATGTGCAGTATGTGGAACCTCAAGGGGAGGGATCAGACTGTGTTTCTGTGCACAGACTGGCTCTTGGGAGCCCATTCTTTCCAGAGGAACATCTAATTACTAATTATTGGAAGGATCCTGTTTTACTGGAACTAAAAGACATAGGCAATACTTCAGTGTCACAGTTGTTGAAACCTTTAGGTGAAATCTAAATGTGTGATGGTTTTTGTAAGAGGAACTGTTGCACAGAAATTAACAGCATTGAGATCATATCACGATAAGTCAGATCACCAGAAGCTTAGCCCATTTGAAGACAAAACTTCCCCTTACCATTTGAGAATACTCATTTTTCTAAACCATCATTTAGTTTAAATATTAATCATTAAGTTTAATAATGGGCATGTAGATTTATAGAATGTAAAATGACCTTCTTCAAAAAGTTCAAACTATAATGGCCCACACTAGCCCTTTCTTTATAAATTTCTTTATAAACCAGAAGGGTTCTTTTTTTTAAGTTCATCTTTTTAATGTTTAATTCAGGGCATGTCTGTAAGTGATAACAAGGCTCTCAGAATTCTTTGCTATGACTTTGGAATACAAAGTGCACCTTTCTTTTTTTTTTTTTTTTTTCAGTCACTGGGTTCAGCTCCAGGTAGCCTGTGTGGTAACAATGCCATAGCTGTCTATTTCTTATCATTTTCCAGAAGTACTGTTTCTGGAATCATTCACTGTGCTTTGTAGTAGTTAAGTGGAGTCTTTTAAAGAATGTTTAATTCACCAGAAAAGCAGATTGACTCTAAGAGTATTTTTCATATTTAGGTACAACCTAGACAATATAGCAGAGTATTTTTGTGACTTTTATTTTTCCTTGCATGAGAGAAGTATCTATATACATAAATACCAATATGATATTTAAGATTTAGAATGAATTTTTCTGTATTTTTATTATGGATAAAGTCGTATTTTTATCCATGTATAAAAGCTCCCTTCCCCCTCCCACCCCTTCTTTTTAATGTCAGGGTTCCAGCATATAGTCAATTAGTCAGTCAATGTTTTCAACCACATAGAATGATATCATCAGTTTTATTGCTCAAGATGAAAGCTATATACTTCAATCATATTTGCCTCAAGATTCACTCTAACTACATCTAGAGGGACAGCTCTGTAGTTAAGAGTATCTGCTTCAGGTTCATGTTGCAGCACCTGTCATATGATTTGTAGAAATCTTATGTACTTTTATAACTTCCTTGTATCCATTAACATATGGTGTATAAACATACAAGCAGACACCTATGTACATGTGAGGCACATACAGTAAAGCAGGTTCACAAATCTACATTAACGATAAGGATTATCTCTATTTAATTTAGCTGCTTCAGTGGATTAACTTTAATTAGCCCTGATGCTTTAAAGAACAAAATAGAAAAATTGAATTTTTTTTTTTGTTTATCACAACCAAGTTTACTTCATTGCCGAGATACATGCCTGGTTTAAGACAAATAAATAAGTAAATGTCTATCACATTTAAAGACATACATCACATAATTATCTCAGCATTTAAATAGGTAGGAAGGCCTTTGAAAAAATTAACATTTCTTTATGATAAAGATCATGGAAAGGTGTGGTAGTTAATTATTACATAGTTTGTTCTTTTTTGACAACATCAGTATATGAGTAGATAGCAAATTTACTACTATGCTTTACTGGCAAATCACACAGGATTAAACAGCAATGCATGAAATCTTAATCTGCAAACAGTACAGCTAAATATATATTTATTTACATTCTCCAAAGCACTGCATTCTCTCATCATCACCAAGTCTGTTAATTCTAACTCTCTTTTGGAACAACTTCTAAGAGTGTACATCTGCCTTTTGGAGCTGAAATATATGTGAGTTCACCATTACTCTGGGAAACTGTATCTTCCTAAAATCACGGAGTTTCCTGAATAACACACTAATAAATTATCTTTAAGTGACTTTAATGTAGTTGGATGGTTTCAGTACACTAAGAGTTATAACTTTCTGCTGCACCTGAAGTCTATCCTTAGTTCTCATATTGGCAGACAAAGCAGACACATTTGGTAGGAGTGATGTACTTTTAGGCTGAGTTTTAACAATATTAAAAAATCAAGCCTAGGTTTCAAAAGAACAACAGTAAAAGTATATTTTTAAAATAGCAAAAACACATCTTATTTCTTCACTTTTATACTTCTAACACATACACACATACACACACACACACACACAAACTCACATATATGGCAACTAAGTTATCGTTTAAAAAAAGCAAACTTTACAACATGAACACATACTCACTTGAATATAAATCTGCTTGTTCTGCCCTTGCAAATAAAGATATTTACAAAATTAATTCAACTCTTATTATCAGGAAAATTTTTCATTATCATCACTAAATTAAAAAAAAATCTTGGATGACTGAATTAATGAACATATTAAATACCCATCAATTATTTCAACTTTGTATAAAGTACAGTGCTATGGGATTAAATTACAATTTTAGTTGACATAAAATGTAATTAAATATATGTACAAAGCTCATACAAATGTGGTATAATTTGATATTTCAAAACATGAATATACTTTATCATCATAAAACAAGTTATCCATATTGATCTCCTTTAAAACTGTAATTAAAACACAAATATTCTTATCTCTAATGTTATAATATGTACAGCTCAATTCTTCTCCATTGTTACTGTGGTCAACAGTATTCCTTATTTCTTTTTTTATTTTGTATTTATGAAGAAAAACAGTAAATTGAATTTAAAATGGTGATAAGTTAACAATAACTGTAAAGAAAATAAAAATCATAAGCATGACTTATCAAGAGTGATAATGCAAATAATTTGCTACATGTAAAATTACTTTATGTTCAGCTTTCCCTCTGGATTTTTTTTTCCTATCCTTGTATATCCCCATTCAAAGTCCCTTCCCCCTCCTGCCACATCAGGTCATTTTTTCTTTCTCCACAACTCCCCATCCCCTCCCTGGGCAGGCTGCAAACAGTCCCATGGTCTCACTGATCCAATAAAGCTTAGTACAGTCTCCACCCCTGGCAAATCCAGTTTTGTCCTCCCTCCCTCAAGAGTGAGTCAGTTGTTCCTATAAATGTAGTGGGATCCGAAGGATCAGTCCAGGATGTTTCTGATGCCAAGCTGTTTAATGGTTGTGGTTTGCAGCTTGGGCATGCATGGCTTTTTTTTTATTAGTTTGTTTAGAGACCACTAATGAGTGAGTACATACCCTGCTTATATTTCTGGGTTTGTGATACCTCGATCAGGTGGATATTCTCCAAATCCATCCATTTGCCTGCAAATTTTAGGATATCATTTTTTCTTACTGCTGAGTAGTATTCCATTGTGTAGATGTACCACAGTTTGTTAATCCATTCTTCAGTTGAAGGACATCTAGGTTGTTTCCAGGTTCTTGCTATTACAAATAATCCTGCTATGAACATAGTTGAGCTAATACCTTTGTAGTGTGACCGTGCATCTTTAGGGTATACACCCAGAAGTGGTATTGCTGGGTCCTTAGGGAGATTGATTCTCAATTTTCTGAGGAACCACCATATTGCATTCCAAAGTGGCTGAACAAGCTTACACTCCCACCAACAATGGAGTAATGTTCCCCTTGATCCACATCCTCTCCAACATAGGCTGTCATCTGTGCCTTTTATCTTAGCCACTCTAACAGGTGATAGGTGGTATCTCAAAGTTGTTTTGATTTGCATTTCTCTGATGGCTAAAGGTGATGAGCACTTTTCAGGTGCCTTTCAGCCGTTTGTAATTCCTCTGCTGAGAATTCCCTTTTTAGATCTGTACCCCATTTTTTGATTGGGATATTCAAGGTTTTGGGCTCTAGATTCTTGAGCTCATTATATATATTAGAGATCAGTCCTCTATCACTTGTAGGGTTGGTGAAAAATCTTTTCCCATTCTATAGGCTGTTGTTTTGTCCTATTGACAGTGTCCTTGGATTTACAAAAGCTTCTTAGCTTCAGGAGATCCCACTTATTGATTGTTGGTGTTAGTGTCTGTGCCACTGGTGTTACATTTAGGAAGTAAGTGGTCACCTGGGCCAATTTGTAGAAGTGTATTTCCCACTTTCTATTCTATCAAATTCAAAGTGGCTGGGTTTATGTTGAGGTCTTTGATCCACTTGGATTAGAGTTTTGTGCAGGGTGACAAGCTTGGATATATTTGAAAATTTCTACACACTTCCATTCAGCTATGCCAACACCATTTGTTAAATACACTATGTTTTTCCATTGAATGTTTTGGGCCTCTCTGTCAAAGATCAGGTGTTCACAGGTTTTTGGGTAAATGTCCGGGTCCTCAATTCTATTCTATTGATCCACAAGTCTGCTTTTATGCCAGTATCAGACTATTTTTATTACTGTAGCTCTATAGAATAACTTGAAGTCAGGGATGGTGATACCTCCTGAGGTTCTTTTGTTGAGTAAAATTGTTTTGGCAATCCTGGCTTTCCTGTTATTCCAAATAAAATTGAGTATTGTTTTTTCAAGGTCCAAGAAAGATTGTGTAGGGATTTTGATGGGCAGTGCATTGAATCGGTAGATTGCCTTTGGTAAAATTGACATTTTTACTATGTTGATCCTACCTATCCAGGAACATGAGAGAGCTTTCCATTTTCTGAAATCCTCTTCAATTTCTCTCTTCATTGATTTAAAATTTTTGTCAAATAGGTCTGTTACTTCTTTGGTTATAGTTACCCCAAGGTATTTAATACTATTTGCAGCTATTATAATGTGTAATGTTTCCCTTATTTCTTTTTTAGCTCTTCTGTCTTTAGTGTATAGAAGGGCTACTGATTTCTTTGAATTAACCTTGTATCCTGCTACATTGCTGAAGGTGTTTATCAGCTGTAGCAGTTCCTTAGAAGAATTTTGTGGGCCACTTATGTATACAATTATATCATCTGCAAATAGAGATAGTTTCACTTTCTTTTCCAATTTGTATCCCCTTAATCTCTTTTCCTTCCCTTATTGCTTTAGCTAAAACTTCAAGAACTATATTGGATAGATAAGGGGAGAGAGGACATTCTATTCTAGTTCCTGATTTTAGTGGGATTGATTTGAGTTTTTCTCCATTAAGTTTGATACTGACTGTCAGCTTCTTGTAATTCGCCTTTATTATATGTAGGTATTCTCCGTGTATTCCTGATCTCTCCAGGGCTTTAATCATAAAGAAGTGTTGGATTTTATCAAAGACTTTTTCAGCATCTAAGGATATAATCATGTGGTTTTGTTCCTTTAGTTTGTTTATATGATGGATAACATTTACAGTTTTTCGTATGTTAACCCAGCCCTGCATTTCTGGGATGAAGTCTACTTGGTTGTGGTGGATGAGATCTTTTATACATTGTTGTATACAGTTTGCCAAAATTTTGTTTAGAATTTTCGCATCAATATTCATGATGGAAATTGGTCTGTAATTCTCCTTCTTTGTTGTGTCTTTGAGTGCTTTAGGTATTAGGGTAATTGTGGCCTCATAAAACAAATTTGGCAATATTCCTTCAGTTTCTACTGTGTGAAATAGTTTGAGGAGTAACAGTAGTAATTCTTCTTTGAATGTCTGGTAGAATTCAGCACTGAAACCATCTGGACCAGGGCTTTTATATTTGGGGAGGTTTTTAATGACAGCTTCAATTTCATTAAGGGTTATAGGCCTGTTTAGGTAATTAATCTGATCTTAATTTAATTTTGGTAGGTGGTACCTGTCCAGAAAGCTGTCCATTTTTTCTAGGTTTTCCATTTTTGTGGAATACAGATTTTGAAAATATGATCTGATAAATCTCTGTATATCCTGGGGGTCTGTTGTTATGTCCCCCTTTTTATTTCTGATTTTGTTGATTTGAACACTCTCTCTCTCTCTCTGTCTTTTGATTAGTTTGACTAAAGGCTTATTTATGTTGTTAATTTTCTCAAAAAACCAACTCTTAGATTCATTGATTCTTTGTATTGTTCTTTTTGTTTCAATTGTATTGATTTCAGTACTAAGTTTGATTATTTCCTGCCATCTACTCCTTCTAGGTGAGTTTGCTTCTAATCGTTCTAAGGCTTTCAGCTGAGCTGTTAGGTCTCTAGTGTGGGATTTCTCTAGGATTTTTATGTAGGCATCTAGAGCTATGAATTTTCTTCTTAAGACTGCTTTCATTGTGTCCCACAAGTGTGGATACGTTGTGGTTTCATTTTCATTAAGTTCTAGGAAGACTTTGATTTCTTTCTTAATTTCATCCTTGACCCAGAGATGGTTCAGCTGAGTGATGTTTAATTTCCATGAGTTGGTAGGCTTTCTTTGGGTTTTGGTGTTGTTGAACTCTCTAACTTTAGGCCCTGGAGGTCCGATATGTTAGAAGGGATTATTTCCATTTTTTTGTATCTGTTGATATTTGCTTTATGACCAATTATGTGGTCAATTTTGGAGAAAGTTCCATGAGGAGCTGAGAAATATGTATATTCTTTTGTGTTTGGATAGAAGCTTCAGTCGATATCTATTAAATCCATGTGCATCATAACCTCTTTTAGACTCCTTATTTCTCTTTTGAGTCTCTTTCTGGTTGATCTATCCAGGGTTTAAAGTGGCATATTGAAGTCTCCCACTACTAGGGTGTAAGAATTGATGTGAGATTGGAGCTTTGGCAGTGTTTCTTTTACATAAGAAGGTGCCCTTATATTAGGGGCATAAATATTCAAGATTGAAATTTCCTCTTGACTAATTTTTCCTGTGATGAATAAGTAGTGACTATCTTAGTCCCTTTTTATTGCTTTTAGCTTAAAGTCTACTTTGTTAGATGTTAGGATTGCAACCCCTGCTTGTTTCTTAGGACCATTTGACTGGAAAATCTTTTCCTAACCCTTCATTCTAAGCCTCTGTCTGTCCTTGCAGTTCAGGTGTGTTTCTTGAAGGCAACAGAAGGATGGCTTTTGTTGTTGTATCCATCTTGTTAGTGTATGACATTTTATAGGTGAGTTGAGTCCATTGATATTAAGGGAAATTAGTGACCATTGATTGATATTTCATGCCATTTTTGGTGGTAACTTGTTTATATTTCCTTTCTCTGGAGTATTCTTCTGTGGAATTATTGATTGTTAGTGATTTTGTGGGTTTATTTGGCTTCCTTAGGTTGGAGTTTTCCCTCTAATACTCTGTGTAGTGCTGGGTTGGTAGATAGATATTCTTTCAGTCTGACTTTGTCATGAAATATCTTGTTTATTCCATCTATGGTGATTGATAATTTTGCAGGCTATAGTATTCTAGTTTGGCAGCCATGCTCTTTTAGCATCTGTATACCTTCTGACCAAGCCCTTCTAGCTTTCATCATTTCCATTGAGTAGTCAGGCATTATGCTAATGGGTCTGCCTTTATATGTAAGTTGGCCCTTTTCTTTTGCATCTCTTAAAATTTTTTCTTTATTCTGTATGTTTTGTGGCTTGATTATATAGTGGTACGCTGACATTTTTGGGAGGTCATATCTATTTGGTGTTCTGTAAGCTTCTTGTATCTTTATAGGCATTTCCTTGTTCAGATTAGGGAAGTTTTCTTCTATGATTTTATTGAAAACTTTATCTGTGCCTTTGAGCTGGTATTCATCTCCTTCTTCTATTCCTACTATTCTCAAATTAGGTCTTTTCATCATGTCCCAAATTTCTTGAACATTTTGAGTTATGGCTTTTTTGTTTTACTATTTTCTTTGACAGATATATCTATTTGAGCTACTGAATCTTCCACTTCAGAGATTCTATCTTCCATCTCTTGAACTCTGTTTGTTATGCTTGTATCTGTGGTTCCAGCTTTTATCTTCAGATGTTCTATTTCCATCTTTGCCTCATTTTGTGCCTTTTTTATTGCTTCTATTTCAGCTTTTAGTTCCTGGCATGTTTCTTTCATAGATTTTTTTTATCTCTTCCAATTTTTTTTTTGTATTTTCTTCTATTTCTTTAATGCTATTTTTCATATCTTCTTTGAGAGTTTGGATGATCATCAAATAGGAATTTTTGGTGATGCTTCCTTCTGTTTCTTGTTCTTTGCTCATTTCAGGTCTTGTATTTGTAGGATCGCCACTTTCTTCTGGAGTTACCTTGTTGTTTTTTGTATTATTATGTAAGGTTTTGACCTGGCGTCTGCCCATGACTTTAGTGGTTCATGATTAGGTGGCTCCTGGTCAGTTGTGGCACTCGGACTTGTGTGCCTCCTGTCATCTTTGAGGTCTGCTCAATCACTACTTCTACACTGTGCAGGGGACTGAATTTCAAGTCTTCAATCTTTCTCTGTGTGACCAATTCGAGGCAAGGTGGTGGCTGTGCTAACTCCCTCAGCAGCATCTGGAGGGGGGGCATGACAGGCAGAGTTTATCTCTGCCCTCTCCAGAGTGCTCTGGGACATGTTCTGCAGACAGTATCCAGTCCTGGAATAGGAACCAGCACAGAGGTGAGCTCAAGTCTCCTCTCCCTGAGAGGGATACAGGTGCTGGGGCCTACTGATGCCTCCTCACCTCTGGGTAGGGTGTGAGTCTGTCCTACAGGGTCCCCAGTCCTTATCTGATCACTAAGTTGGAGGTGGGTAGCAGTGCAAATTCCCTCAGCAGCAGCTTGGGAGACTGTGCATGACAGGCAGAGTTTACCTCCGCATGCTCCAGGGTGTTCTGGGACATGCTCTGCAGACAGCATCTGGTCCCGGAACTGGAACAGACAGGAGCTCAAGTCCTCCTTATTTCTATATAACTTTAATTCTCCCTCATCACTTTTCACTGATCCCCCCACATTCTTAGCTTTTCCAGTCTATGTATAAAAGCCATCAGTCTCCTCCCACTTTTTTATTATGAATAAAGTCATATTTTTATCCATGTTTCCCCTTGTTCAAACTCCCTTCACCCTCCCACTCCTCCCAGTCACTCTCTCTTCCTCCCCCTTCTCCTTATCTCCTCCCAAGCAAGGGCAGGAGGTCTCAAAGTCCCAAGGTTGCTTTAGTTCAGCATCCACAACATGCAAGTCTGATTTCCTCACCCTATCATCAAGACTGGGTCACTTTTTCCTCTGGAGGGAATGAGCTCCAAGGTGCTTGTCCAAGCTGTTTCAAATCCCAAGCTATTCACTTTTTTTTCCTTTAGAATTATTTTATTAAATCATAAATGTACAACAGCTTCTTAACTCTACACACGCACTTAAAATTTTTAAAGGAAAAACGTTATGTCTTATTACACCATGATCCTGGCTAATAGCTTTTCAAAACTTTTGAGAAAAATCTTAAAAAAGGTTTCACATGTCACCTGAAACTTACAAATTTAACATTATCAAAGAAGGAATGCTTCTACACTCTTACAAAGACCACTAGAAAGAAACAACAATTAAAAAGCTAAGAAACTGTCTCAAAGGCATTTTTACAATCCTTCCTCCGCAGTAAGGTAATGTTATTAAATAATCCAATCCATTCACAAAATGGCTCTCTGCATCTGCTCTGGTGTCTTCTGTCATATCACTGCATATTTATGCATGACTGAGATAAGAGTTTCCTTAACATTGTTATTTCGATAACCTGAAGCTGTTATGTTACCTCTGGGCTCTCATCCTCTCCTATTTATACAGTGAAGCCCATGGTAAGTAGGAAGAAGCTCAATATCGGCTCCTCCCACCATAGCCCCCACTTCCTCCACTTCCTCCAGGACCATAGTTTCCTCCACCATATGGTCCTCCCATGTTCATGCTACCACCAAAGTTTCCACTCTTCATTAGAAGGTTGCTGGTTATAATTTCCAAAATATTGTAATTTCCACTTCCATAATTTCCTCCTCCATAGTTGTCATAACCACCTCCGTAGCCCCCACCCTTGTTGCCATATCCAGGTCCTCCACCACCATGTCCTCCTCTTCCTCCTCCATAACCAGGGCTACCTCCAAAATTGCCACCTCCAGGTCCTCCTCCATACCCATTATAGCCATCCCCAAATCCATGTCCACTTCCATATCCATCAGATCCCCTCCTAAAGTTGCTTCCTGGTCCTGGTCCAAAATTGCCACCACCACCACGAGAATCCCCCAAACCAAAGTTCCCTCCCCGTCCACTTCTTGAACTTTGGACTTCCTGCATTTCTGGTCTAGACAATGCCTTTCTAACTTCTGCATTGTGACCATTGATGGTATGATATTTTTGTAATACAATTTTATCCACAGGATCATGGTCATCAAAGGTAACAAAGCCAAAGCCTCTTTTCTTCCCAGACTGCCTATCAGTAATTATTTCAATAGTATCAATTTTTCTGTATTCTTCAAAGTAATCTCTAAGGTAGTGTTCCTCAGTATCTTCTTTAATTCCACCAACAAACTTCTTTTCAGTCACATGGGCTCCTGGTTTTCCAGACTCCTCTCTTGCCACAGCACGTTTTGGCTCAACTACCCTGCCATCAATGGAATGAGGACTTGCAGCCATGGCAGCATCAACCTCAGCCATGGAGGAGAAAGTTACAAACCCAAATCCTCTTGATCTTTTGCTTGCAGGATCTCTCATAACCACACAGTCTGTGAGCTTTCCCCATTGCTCGTAGTAGTTTCTCAAACTTTCTTCTGTGGTTTCAAAGCTCAAGCCACCAATAAAGAGTTTACGGAACTGTTCCTTTTCTCTCTTTATCCTCTCCAAAGAAACAGTTTCTAAAGTTTTCTCCATCGCGGACTCAGTCGCTTCAGCTCGAGTTCCCGCAGCCCAGCGAGATGGGAAATACCTCCGCGGACGCGCACGCACCGGATTCATCCTGGCTCTGTGAAGGGGGAGAGGGAGAGAGCAGCCACTGCTCCAAGAAACCACACCGCGGGGCAAACAACCAGCACACCCGAGCCGGCGCCGCTGCTACTGCCGCTGGAGCCTTCCCCCCACTAACCCGTCTGAGCTCTTCACTTTTTATAATTCATTTTTGTCACTTTCTTAAGATTCAGATCATGAAACACTAATTCTTACTACTTAACTTATTAACTTAATGTAATATTTTCTATGACTATTTATTGGCTAAATAGGCATTAAGATTATTTTTATTTCTTGTCCCTTTTGAGTAGTGCTACAATAGCCCTGATGTAATTGTGACTTTGTTTTCCATTGGTACAAACTCAGAGCTAAGATTATTACTGTGTCATATGAAAACATAAAAGCTTGCACTATTAGCTTTTGGAGAAACCTGAAACTGTGTTGGCTTTGTTCTTGCCTTGAAGGTTTGCTCACCCTTGCTTGTCAATTTCATGATGAAATGCGGCTTATCTCTGTTTTATGATATATTTCAAATTGGCTATTCAAACATATAAGTAAAAGTACTTTTTCTTCTTTGACAAGGCTAAGATTTTTCAAGAAACAATAGAAAATAAGGACTTTCAGTTCACTGCGACTTAATTCACTTGTTTGTAGAAGCTTGTGCAAAGAATAACTGTGGTCTCTACAGCTGTTTTTGACAATGTTCAACTACTTCCTTTGGTTTAAGGAATGTTAGCTTCCTGATAAATAGAGAAAATCTGATTCAAATGTTCTTATTATTTATTTGCTTTTCTGAGTTATTTTAATTAATGTATTTTCAATATTTTAAAGTTATTGGAAAATATGTAGCTGTTACCAAGTCTTGACATCACATAATAATACTATTTAATGTGTATTTATTTATATTTTTCTTAAAGGAATTCTTTCACCTCTAAATCCAGTGCCCTAAGACTAACTTAGAGTTTCAGGAAGCCACTAATTGAGAATTGCAGAAGAAATATAGCTAGGATACTCATTATTACAGAGGACAACAGACTTAAAGGTTAAAATAAAGTTTATATCGTGAAAAGTGCTAACTTCCCTAATCAGCCATGAATACTATATCCTTATCTATCACTGGTTACACAAACATCAGATCTACATTCTCTGGAGCTCTGGTCATTGTGTTATTTGGTCTTGCAATAGGATCATACTGTAGCCAGGTCTGGGATTGATGATCCTCACATATAAGGCTGTTCTAACTGTTGAGATAATCTAATGTCCCATTCTTTATTTTTTCTACAATCTTTATTCTTATATTCATCATTTGATAATTAATCTTAAATCAAATCATACACATTTTTAAAGGATTATTTAAAGCAAGTCTTTTCACAATCAGATTTAAGACCATGTTAAGTTTTCGAATTTACAGATATTTTTGTTGTTGTATGGGTAATAATGATTTTGCATGCATATAACATTGTATAATGTTTGCAGGACTGGTGAGCATCCATATGTAAAGAGGGTTTGGAATTCACTGCAGTTGAAGTTAATAATAGTTGTGAGGTGGCATATAGGTGATGAAAACTGAACTCATGTTATCTACAAGAACAGTATATGTTCTTCTGCTGAGTTGGCTTTATGGGCTTCATAATATAAAACCAATTTCATTTAAAAATTCCATTATTATCTAACAAATTGTAAATACCACATAGCAACATTTTATTTTGGCTGTTTTCAACTAAGAATTCAGCAAGCTTCACCCATCATACAGACTGAATATTATCATTTAACTCTCTAATTTGTGTACTATAGAGTTATTCCTATAATAGCTCCATTAAGACATACTTATCAACTTTGTCATTCAAATCCAAATGTAATTATATGTTAAGCAACTTTAAGATGCTGACAGGAAAAGTTTATGGAGACAGATAATACTTATGAAATTATAAAAGTGTAAAATCTAAATCATGTTATAGTATACTCAACAAAAAAAGTTTTCTGCCTAGTACTAATAGGTTCCCTTGTAGTGAACCCATTGAGTAGGTCATAAACCATAGGGAATATTCTACTACTAATTATTTCCTCAAAGGGCCATGTACCAAAGTGATTTAATTAGATCTTTATATTCATAGATTAGTGGTATTTTGAACCAACAGCAGAAAAGATTCTGTTTTCAATAAGTAGTTGTTAATGCAAAAATCAACAAGTAATCAAAGAAAGAAGAATGGAGTTCTTAGCCATGTATATGACATCTTCAGTACTCTTTTCTAAAGTTCATAGAACTTCATAGAAGACAAAGCATAACTATTGTAAGAGCCAGAGGTATGGAAAAATGATGGGAGTCATTGCTTTGTAAAAGGGTCATTGCTGTAATATATTTACAGCATATGTGGTTATTAGTATAGGTATGAATAACATGGAGCCAGTCGACACAATGATAATGGACTATTTCAATACCTCATTCTCACAATTATATAGGTCATTTGTAAAAGAAGAAACAGATAAGGCACAGAATATTAAGTAGACAGAGAATTTATAATCATTGAGGAATGCTTTAGATGCAGAACTAAATTCAACTGTGCATCAATAAAATCACAATTGCTATGTAAGCTAAGAAAGATAAGTAAAGACATATAAAGAAAAGAAACTGCACTTTTTATGTTAATCCAACTGTACAAATGATACTTTGATATATACATATATTTTATTGAATATCTGAAAACATAGTTAAGCAAGTGGAAATATCATCAATAAATGATATACATAAGCCTTTCTGTCTAAAGAATACCAAAGTAGAAAATACAGACACCAGGTTAATATAAATTATGACTTCTAATAACATTCTACTGTGGCCATAGATCATTATCTTACTTAGGCACCATCAACGAATCTTCTTTCTGTAGCAGAAGGGAAGACATACACAGAAACTAATAGATGAATGAGGAGCAAAGAATGAGAGACCTTGGAATTCTCATTCCTTTGTGGGATGTCTCCATCATCAATCCCTCCTGTCAGGGTACAGGGGATTCTGCAGAGAGGATACAGAAAAGTTAAAGGGGACAAAGAGAGGGAAGTCACCAAGGGAAAAAAAACTTTACAGACACAACAGAACCGATGTATTTATAAATTCATACATACAGTCTTGGCCATTTGCATGGGCCTGCATGGGAATAAGAAAGATGGGATCCAAGATCTGAGAGGAAAAATTAAACAAAAGACCCTATCCTTAACTTAGAATGTATCTCCAACTCACAAACACTCTCAAAGAAAAAGAAAAATAGTTTACCTCAGCTGAGTCTCTCAAGTATACAAAGCACACTTAAGGACAGGCTCTATGACCAGCAGTAGTTGACCAGCAACAATAAAACCAGGTCAATAGTGTTTTTGGAAGCTTTTTAACTCATAATAATTTTCCTATGTATATTTAGCCCTATAGAACTTTTACGGATGTATTATGGCTCTAATTTGTGTTTATATAGGCTTTCTGTTTGAGTGACTGTATATGTCTTTACAGATGTGTGTCTCATGCTTTTTCTTTGGCTCCTTTTTCTCTGTTCATTTTTTTTTTTTTTAGTTTTGTTTCGTCCTACCCAAGTTTTATTATATTTATTGTCATTAATTACTATTATTATTACTTTTAGATGTCTGCTTTCAAATTATAAAGAGAGCATGTGTGTATATTTGGATGGATGTGGATTTAAATAGCTACAGAAGATCTGATTTGGGCTCAGGAAGGAAAAAAATACTGAGAATACATTGTATATACAAATCTATTTTAAAGGGCAAACAAAACAAAAAGCTATGACTTCTGCTATGTTAAAAGCATTTTGGATATCTAAATGCTCAAATATTTTCAGAAAATATTAATAAGAAAGACATAAACAATATGAGGAAACCTAATTTACGGTAGGAGATTATATATATGTTTTTGTCTCCTTTTACATCATTTTTAGGCTTTTAAGCCTTTCTAGAAATACTTTCAAACAAGAACTGATCCATGTTACATCTTTTAATACTGTCTTGGGTAGTTAGAAGTTTCTGGCTTGTATGTTCTGGCTTAGACCCAAAGTTTGCACCTGCAACCTTATTGCTGCTTAGCCCCAAATAATCATGCAAAAGTTTATATTAATTACAAGCTGTTGGTCCTATGTGTGAGGCATTGCTAGCTAACTTTCACATCTTAAATCAACCCATTTCCACTAATCTAGCCTGTAATGGTGCTCACAACTTACCTTATTCCATTACATCTTGTTTTTTGGGTGGCTAGATTATATCTCCCTTTAATCTGCCCTCTTTCCCCTTTATTTATGCTTGGATTTCCTGACTGAGTATAAGCCGGCTGAACATAGGCTAAAACAGTTTCTTTATTATCCAATGATAATTCACATCATACAGAAAAACATCCCCTATCAGTCTGGTTTATGTCAATTATATGAATGAAACATACATGGAAGCAGATAAGCACACCAATTGAGCTGGGTAATCTATTATTTTGCATTACAGAAAGATGCCATCCAGCTTGATGTCTTTAATATAAGTGCATATTTTCTGTCCTTAAATCAACCTAGGTCAGCTGATCTATTAATAATCTCTATGAAGTTTTAAAGGCCATGGTACTTAATTCATGACAAGCACAAGGACAAGAGAATGTAAAGAACTGCAATAGCCTCAAAAAATTTCAAAACCATAAATAATTCCTGAACTTTGATCCACATCCAGTATAAATTCCACAAGATAAAATTCCAAAGAATCATGTAATAGCTAACAATGAGAACAGAAATAGAAGCTAGAATTAATCAGAAGCAACTTCTTTGAAAATACAGGTTTTGATATTATTTAGGCTCAATAAATTGTTTAGATCATAATAAAACACAAATAAACAAATTAAGAAAGGAATAGACTATTTTGCATTTTGACAGATATTTAGTTAAGTCTGAATCTCATGTGAGACTTTTTTGAAGCTGGATCGCTGTTCAGTAGGTACACAACTGAAGACAATGACTGTCAGTGCTTCATAATCAATCAACAGTCACAGTTCTATTGGGAAGGGTAAGGCCATGTACCTTCCTTACCCAAGACAATTGTAAAAGCCTATTCACCCAGCTACTCTGAACTTGATAGAAAAGAAAGTGAGAAATGCCCTTCAACAAATTGGCTCAAGCAACCACTTCCTAAATATAACACCTATGCACAGACGCTAAGAACAACAATCAATAAATGGGATCTTCTGAAACTGAGAAGCTTCTGTAAAGCCAAGGACACTGTCAATAGGACAAAACAACTGCCTATAGAATTGGAAAAGATTTTCACCAACTCTACAAGTGACAGAGGACTGATCTGTAAAATATATAAAGAACTCAAGAAACTAGAGCCCAAAACCATGAATAACCCAATCAGAAAATGGGGTTCAGAACTAAAAAGGGAATTTTCAGCAGAAGAATCACAAATGGCTGAAGGGTACTTGAAAAAGTGCTCAACTTCTTTAGCCTTCAGAGAAATGCATATCAAAACAACTTTGAGATACCCCCTGACACCTGTCAGATAGGATAAGATAAAAGACACAGATGACAGCCTATGTTGAAGGGGTTGCAGAGTAAGGGAAACACTCCTCTATTGTTGGTGGGAGTGTAAGCTTATTCAGCCACTCTGGAATGCAATATGGCAGCTACTCAGGAAACTGGGAATCAATCTCCCAAAGGATCCAGCAATGCCACTTCTGGGTGTATACCCTAAAGATGCACAGTCGCACTCCAAAGGCATTAGCTCAACTGTGTTCATAGCAGCATTATTCATAGTAGCAAGGAATTGGAAGCAACCTAGTTGCCCCTCAACTGAAGAATGGATTAACAAACTGTGTTACATCTACACAATGGATTATTATTCAGCAGTAAGAAAAAATGACATCCTAAAATTTGCAGGCAAATGGATGGATTTGTAGGATATCCTCCTAAGAAAGTTATCAAAAACCCAGAAAGATAAGCAGGGGATATACTTACTCATTAATGGACTCTAAACAAAAAAGCAAAAAGCAAAGCATGTCCAAGCTGCAAATCACAACCACTGCACAGCTTGGAATCTGAAACACCTTAGACTGGCAGCTTGGATTTCACTTCCTATAGAGGAACACCTGACTCAGTCTTGATGTTGGGGTGAGGAAAGTGGATCTGCCAGGAGTAGATGCTGAGCTGAGCAATATTGGTTCCTTGGGACCTCCTGCCCTTGCAGGGAAGGAAATGGGGAGATGTGGGTAATGGAGAGTGACTGGAGGGGCTTGGAGGGGGAAGGGACCTTGAACAAGGATATACATGGATAAAAAATGTGACTTTATTCATAAAAAACAGCCTATTGAAGACAGTTAAAGCTGCCAGATTGAAGGACCACAATGATAATGCCAAACCCAGTGGTTTATAGAATGTCCCCTTTGGCTCTTAGATAATTTTTGTTTCAGGAGTTTAAATTAATTCAAAATTAAAAATGTTACTCATGGGATACGATAATATTTGATTAAGAATCTGCAACTGATGTGTGTACTGTGAGCATTATATATTGACTGTTCAGAGTAGAGAGCGTGACTTAGAGGGGTGGGAGGGGTAAGGGAGTTTGGACAAGGGGATAAATGAAGAAATAATGAGTCTTTATTCAAATAAAAAAATAAAAAAGAAGTATGTTGGTATACTAAATGTTGTTGATACTCCTACAATAATTGTGAATTCACAATAAATTCTATTTGTCTATGTGTCTAGTACCAGATATAATATCTCTTGTTCAGTATATTTTAAGTTCTATTAGAGTGATACTGGTAACTGTCTAGGTAAACATTCAACTAATGAACCTTTTAGGTTATCCTACCATGATGGTTGTTTATGTGGTTCACAGGAATTATGCCAGAGGATGACTGCAAGTTGTATCCCTACTTTGGAAGCTGGTGTGGTGCCTTTTGGTACTAGTAAATCCAGTATTCAGAGAAGGAGCATTAAGGTCAACTCTTTCTTTGGACTCTCAAGCTTTGTTTATTAGAAGTATGGTGTGTTGCATGATTTTGTATCAACTGGACCAAGGCTAGGGTTATTAGAAACATGGAACTTCAAGTGAGGAAATACCTAGAAAAGATTTTTTTGGGATGGCATTTTCATAATTAGTGATTGATAGGGGAGAGAACAGCCGATTGTGAATTGTGCTATTCCTCTGCTGGTGGTCCTGAGTTCTATAAGAAAGCTGGCTAAGAAAGCTGTGTGAATCACATCAGAAAGCAGCACTCCTCTACATCCTCCTTAATAGCTTCTGCTCCCTGCTTCAAGCTCTGTTTGAGTTCCTATCCTTACTCTTCATTGGTTAATACTGGTATGGAGGTGTAACCCAAATAAACCTTTTTCACCCCAACATAATTTTTGTCATGACATTTAATAGCAGGAATAGAAACCCTAAATAAGACAAATGATGTGTATAATCTCTTTTAATGTCAAAATATAGCAGTGCCTTTTGGTAATAACAGTCAATTTTAATATCCCTAATCTTAAGATGCACAGTCCAAAATTATACAAAATGTAGTTGCTTCACATAAGGAATTGTATTTCATGAATTCTTACGTCATATAGAAAATACTATTAATATTTTATGTTCACATGCATGTTTTATTTAGACAAATGGCCACATAACTCCCCTCCCTGTTTAAACCTAAAAACTTAGTATTTCACCAATTGTAAACAAATGTATGATATTTCTGATCGGCTAACTATACTCTTTATTATACTTTATTCTTACCAGACATCTCATAGAAATTCATGAGAAGTAACCTAGAACTTTTAGCATGGGAGAAGAATACAGCAGTAAGACTAAGCATGCATTTGCTGGGTTGTGATTTTAGGTCAAATAGAATCAGAATACTTCAAAAATAATTATACCTACTTTGCAAGAAATTAATGGTGTTTCCATAAAAAACATAGTAATATTGTTAGACACTAATACTTTTTGAGCTTCCCTAGTTGGATCTATTTTTGTGTGTTAAAATAAAAAATGTTTAAGAGTGTGTATTAATGTCCTCATAGGCAGAAACAATTGAAAATATGTTGTTTCAATTCCTTCTTAGTGTTATATAAATCATCTTTCATTTCTCATTATAATTCATATTGTTTGTCTTGTAAGAAATATGGCTATGAATATATTATATTTCAGCAAACATTGCTAACCACAGACTTTCAAATATTGTAGATTTGAGAAGCTTCTAAATTGAGTTTGTGTACAACACAAAGAATGCCATTGTAGAATGTTAGAATAGTCTTTGTCCTGAAAGCCTGTGTATTTCAAGACAGCAAATTTAGTTTAATATGACCTCTGTCATTATATTGAATTATTTGCAGAAATTGTGCAATAAAGTAAAATGACAACTTCTATGAACTAGATCTTGGTGCCAAATGAAAAATTTTTAAATTTGTATGATATGTGCTATATAAAATATATTTCATGAAACTTTGGGGTCCTCTTATGAAAATAGATCTGTTAAGCTAATAAAGCACTTGCACAATAAAATAATCTATTTAACAAGATTTTAGTGGAGTTTGCTAAATTGCCCTGACAAATTTTCAATCACAGGGCTTAGAATTTCCTAAAACTTAATGATTTGAATCATCAGGAGGGAAATTTAATTTTTTATGTTCATATTAAATACAGACTCTCCAAATGTGACTTTTTTGTGGGAACTGTTTCTGCCTGAGAAACAATCTGACTATTTAATTGACATTTGGAAACTGTGAATTGGTCATTTCAATGTAAGGACAATATCTTTCCTTTTGATATATAAGTATAAATTTTAGGTTCAGCAAACTGTAAATTTATATATTTCATATTTCATAACATTATTACTATTTGTTAGAATAGAATAAATTATGAAAGGAGATGATTTAATGAGAGGAGCAACAAGAAGAGAGAAAAAAGATATGATGACGTTAACAGAGGAATCCAATGTAGGGTGGAAAAAGACTAGAGAAACCTCTAAAAACTCACAGGATGTCCCAGGCTAGGTCTCGAACCGATATTGAAGGTGTTTCCTAGATGGAGTTAGAGGCAGGGATACATGGATGAGCAATGGGCAGAGTACGTGGTTCAGCTGATAGCGGGGGAGGAGAGTCTATATGAACAAGGAGATAGGGAATATGAGGGAAATTTTCACAGTTACAGCTGGCTGGAGACGCTGAGTCACTGCATCACGAAAAGCCACCTGGAAACCATCTGGAAAAGGAACTAAGCACTCCAAAGATAGACAACTGTCCACTGACATGGGCAGTATGTGAAACTTCAAGGGGAGGGTTCAGACTGTGTTTCTATTAATGGACTGGCCCATTCCCTCCAGAGGAACACCTAACCCAGTCTTGAAATTAAGATGAGGAAATCAGATTTGCCTGGAGTGGATGCTGACCTGATCCACCTTGAGACTTCTTGCCCTTTTTGGGGAGGGTATGGGGGGGATGGGGATGAAGGAGGCTGAAGGCTGACCATAAGTTATTGAGTGGGGGAAGAGAGGGGAAGCAATGGATACATGGATAAAGACGACTTTATTTTATAAATAAAAAAATAATGCTATTTATTCTATACAATTTATTACAAGTTAAAAATTGTGAAGTAATATATTTGCCAATCAAAACCTTTTTATATGATTTCCGCCACAGTCAAAATGAGAGAGATGAGCAATACTAGATATTCTCATTTTTTCCTTCTAAAAGTACTGAAAACCATTGCCTTAATATTTTACGCTACAGTAAAGGTAGGTTTATTTTCTTTGTTTGTTTATTTTAATAGTACATGATCTCTTTGATCAGGTTCATATAAGTTTGTCTTAAGAATTAAAATTCCTTAGTGTATTGCTCTCACTTTCTGGGAATTTTGTAAGCTTGTATTTTTCTCACTGAACTCTGTGCTTTACATTTAGATATTGTTTTTTCTCATCTATGATTTGTTTAATGGTTTATAGACTTAAAAACAAACATTCCTAGATTTGGTTCTCATTCATAATCTTCATCTATTAGATTCAAATGGCTTACATTTTCTGTTACCTTTTATATTACTGTTAAGTCATCAATGTTGTTGAATCATAATAATCCAGTTACATGAATTAAAATTATATTCAAATCAATGGCTCTAGTTAATCTCAAATGACCAGAAATGCAAAAAACAATATGCTAAGGTGTCTCATATATAAAAAATGAATCAAATTCTGCCAGCTCTCACTTTAAAATAAAATGATGGGTGAGTGATTAATCATTTTAAACTTGTATTGTGTATGTCTTTGACCTTAAAGTTACAAAAGACAATGAGTTGTTTGAAAAAGATACTGTATAACATAGATTAAATCCTATGGCAGAAAGTGTCACAGGTGCTTTTAGAAAACTTAGTTATTGAACTAAATGCATATGAATTATGAGTTTGGAATAACATAATATATAATCAGGACTGTGTCCATGCTCAACCACAGGTAAAGTTTATGTTTTATACACTCTGCACTTTTTTATATTTTAGATTTTGCTGATCTTAGAAAAATTATAATTATCTCACAGTTAAAAGTTACAGACCTGGTTAATTTTGTGCAGTCTTGCATGTAGAATACTTAAGTGATAGTTAACTTCATGATGATGTTACTAGGTTAAGATTTGTTTTACTAGGATTTGTTTCCCTACAATCTTATCTACTCACTATTCTTTGCCAACTACATATATGTACACTTATTGTGAAACATTTCTATGAATGTATGGTTCATCATGGAAGAAGTAACTGCACAGTTTCCTGGAAGATAAAGAAACATGGTTTAACAGTAGTAATAACAATAAAAATAAAACTAACTAAAATATCATACAACTATTCAAGACTATTCAAGCAAAGTAAATTCCTCTTCTTTTTTTAGAGGTTAGCTGTCCTCTTCTTTTTTTAGAGGTTAGCTGTTGAATCTTTTCTTAATTATGTATAAAGTCATAATTTTTATCCATGCATACCCTTCTTCAAACTCCCTTCCCCCTTCTGTCCCTTCCAGTCACTCTCTCTTTTCCACAATACTTTATCTCCTTCCTTTTCAATATAAAGATGAATGTCAAAGCTTAATCAAAATAGTGAATACTTAATATTAAATGTGTATTCCATTTTGGGGCTAATTATTTGTCACCTCCTCTTTTATCTAAGTTTACATTATTAATGTAGAATGAAGGCAGATACCTGGAGCTTTTCCTGAAACTTAGAAGCAATGTTTTTTCATTATGTGACATACTTGTTCTTATCTTTTTATACAATTTCTATTTTTAATTTCTTTTCCTGCTCTTTTCTACTCCTGCCACTGCTAACACAGCCCACCCTAATACTGGTTGCTCCTGCCACCTTCATAGTCACTACTTATGTGGTTTAATTTTGACATCTCCTCTCTTTTCTAGTATCTCAATGTCTTCTACTAACAATGAATGTTATGCAAATAAAGGTCAATATGAGCATATAATCAGAAGTCTTCTACTGGAAAACCAGTGATCTAGAAGGTGTTTGAGAATTCTAGTAAGATTATAGAAGATGATTGATATGCACTTACTTCCATGAAATATTTTCTGTCCAAATGATTTACTGTAAGCTTCAGGTCTTTGAATTATCCCCTTGAAATGAAATATATAAAATGTATTTTAATATAGATTTCATTTTAGAACTAGTATCTTATATGTAGTGCTTTCTTTTGTTTAGTAACTCTTAAAGTATTGTTTTTCTTACTATAGTGTGTTGATTATTTACTAATACTAACTTTGTTTCTTGGCTTTGTAGTTAGAGATAAAGTTATTAAAATTGAGAGTATGATAATATATACTAGCCATGACAATTATTTCCTTGCTCTGAGGCTGAGAAACAAAGTGCAATAATGTTGGTCTTTGATAGCAGTAGTCAATGATCATTGCACTAAAGTCTGTTTGTGATAGTTACCTTGTGATATTTCTAATGTTTAGTAGCACAATATTGCACTATATGAATGTTGAATGTTTATTTCTAGTATGAGTCTTATAATAGTTATAATGGGTCCTGCAATGCTATTAAACAATTATAAAATTATCATTCTTCATGCAATAGATGGGTAATATTATCTCTGTCCTCTAAAAATTAAACAAAAAGAAAAAACCAACAAAAAAAAAACTCTTAATGGAACTAAAGAAGATATAGTTGTACAAATAAATATAAGTCTTTAAAATTTGTAAGGTTAGTTCCATAAACTTTGTGTTATAATTCTTAGGAATTCATTTGACACCTTGGAATCTTTGTTGGTAGTAAATTTTATTCATGTTGACAGCAGAAGGAATTTCTTTGAACGTTAATACAGACATTGTTGGGAAATTTCTAATAGGGTTTTCGTACCTCACTTCTGTACACTCTGCATTTCTTTTTGCATAAATACATAAGAAAAGGCAAGTGCAAGCTTAGTAGTTTAAAGTGAGTTATTGGTAAAGACATTATTGTCACATTTTATTTGTGCAAAATCTTTCATTATTTCCGATTAGTTTGCATTATGGAAATTTTCACCAAAAAAGCACTAATTACTCTTTATATAACAGTGCTTTTCTTGTAACCTGAAAAATAAAACTTGTGAGTCCACCCAGACCACAGCTGATATGGTAGCAGTACAGGAAATGTCGAGTCCCTGGGTGCAAAGCTGAGAGGTGAGGTCATGTGGTGACCTCTGCTCCCGGAACACAGTCCATTAAGAAAACAGCTGACTTAGTGGCTGCTCAGGAACAGCTGAGTCCTAGGTACATAGCTGAGAGGCAAGAGGTCAAGGGGTGACTTCCTTTCCCAGAGCACAGTCTGCCCAGACCACTGCTGGCATCATAGCCCTATTACCTCCAGAGAGCAGCCAACACTCTGAGCACACAACTGATTAAGAGCCCTCAGACCAACAACATACTAAGAGCCAGCCAAGAACTAGCCAAGAGTGCATTGATGAATCAACAGGTAGACATCAGTGCAAGAACATGCATAACAACACAAAGATCAACAAAATACCACCAGAAGAGGCAAGTGGTTCTATAGCTTTAAGAACTAAACATAACAATGAATAGGAAAGAGGAGGGAATAAGTTTAAAATCAGCTTTATGAAACTAAGTGAAGGCTTAAAAGAGGGCATAAAAATAGAAGAAATAGAAGAAAATACAAACAGAAAATTAGAAAAGATGAACAAATCACTGAAAGAAAATTAAAAAAAGAGAAATCAAAAGGTGAAAGAAACTTTACAAGAATTAAAAATTGAAAATAGAAGTAATAAAGAAGGAATAAACCAAAACAAACTTGGAAATAGAAAATCTGAGAAAAAGACCTGAAACCACAGATTCAAGCATAACCAGCACAATCCAAGAGATGGAAGAAAGTATCTCTGGATTGGAAGACTCAATATTGGTAATAGATACATCAGTTAAATAAAACAATAAAGTCATAACACAAAATGTCCTGGAAATTTGAGACACCATGAAAAAGCCAAACCTGAGAATAATTGGAATTGAAGAAGAAGAAGAACACCAGCTCAAAGGCAGAGAGAATATAATCAACAAAATCATAGAAGAAAACTTCTCCAACCTAAAGAAAGAAATGCCTATAAAGGTATAGGAAGCCTATAGAATGCCAAATAGATGAGGCCCACAAAAAAGTCTGCACAATATGTAATAATCAAGGCACAAAAACCTACAGAACAAAGAAAAAATTACTAAAAGCTGCAGAAATAAAAGCCAAATTAACTATAAAGGAAAATCCATCAAAATAACACCCAACTATTCAATGAAAACAGTGAAAGCAAGAAGGTCCTGGTAAGACATTATATAGACACTAAAAGTCCATGGATGCCAACATCAACTACTATACCTGGCAAAACTATAATCAACATAGATGGAGTAAGCAAGATATTTCACAACAAAATCAGATTTAGTCAATACCTAACCACAAATCCAGCTCTACAAATAGCCCTAAAGGGAACACTCCAACCTAAGGAAACCAGAAACATCCATGCAACCTACAAACAATTGGTAGCCCACAGAAGAACCTTCCCCCCAAAAAGGAAATACAAACTACTACCAAAAATGACAGGAAATATCAATCATTGGTCATTAATTTCTCTTAATATCAACAGATTCAATTCACCTATGAAAAGACACAACCTAACATGATGGATACAAAAACAGAAACTATCCTTGTGCTGCATATAAGAAACATACCTCAACTTCAAAGACAGAGACAGGCTCAGAGTAAAGGTTGGGAAAAGACTTGACAACCAAATAGCCCTAGGAAACAAGCTAGTGTAGCCATTTTAATATCTACCAAAATAGACTTTAAAATCAAAAAAAAAAAAAAGAGAGAGAGAGAGTAACCAGGACAGACACTATTTATTCATCTTAGGAAACATCCACCAAGATGAAATTTCAATCCTGATTATATATGCCCTTAACACAAGGGTACGTACATATGTAAAAGAAACACTAATAAAGCTTAAACCTCATATAAAACCTGACACACTAATAGTGGGAGACTTCAATATCCCACTTTCATCATTGGATAGGTCAACCAGAAAGAAACTCAACAGAGAAATAAGGGATCTAGCAGAAGTTATGACCCAAAGAGTCTAAGTTTATATATACCAAACCCTCCACTCATACAAAAAGGAATATACATATTTCTCAACATTCCATGGAACTTTCTCTAAAACTGGTCACATACTAGGTCATAAAGCAAATATCAACAGGTACCAAAAATGGGTATAATTCCTTGTACCATATCAGATCACCATAGTCTAAAGTGAGAGTTAAATACCACCAAAATTCACAGAAAGCCTAGCAACTCATGGAAGCTAAATGTCACTTAAATGATCCACTTCTAGGTGATGAAAAAAATTAAGAAAGAAATCAAAGACTTCCTAGAATTTAATGAAAATGAATCTATAACATACCCAAACATAAGGGATGTAATGAAGGCAGTCTTAAGAGGCAAATTCAAAGCACTAGATGTTTACATGAACAGACTAGAGGAATCCCACACAAGATAACAACTGAAAGGCCTAGAACAATTAGAAGGGAACTCACCTAGAAAGGATAGGCTGCACAAAATGATGAAACTTAGAGCTGAAATCAACACAAATGAAACAAAAACACAATACAAAGAATCAATGAATCAAAGAGTTGATTCTTTGAGAAAGTCAACAAAATAGATAAACCCTTTTCCAAACTAACCAAAAAGCAGAGAGAGAGAGAGAGAGAGAGAGAGAGAGAGAGAGAGAGAGAGAGAGAGAGAGAGAGAGAGAGAGCAAATCAACAAAATCAGAAATGAAATGGGGGACATAACAGACCTCCAGGAAATTCAGAGAACTATCAGGTCATACTTTGAAAATCTATACTCCACAAAATTGGAAAACCTAGAAGAAATGGACAGCTTTCTGGACAAGCACACTTTACCCATATTAAATCAAGTTCAGATTGAAGACTTAAACAGCCCTATAACACCAAAGAAAATTAAGTCTCCTGAATAAAAAAAAGCCCAGGCCCAAATGGTTTCACTGAAGAATTCTAATAGACATACAAAGAAGTCCTAACAGCAATACTCCTCAAACTGATCCATCCAGTAGAAACTGAAAGAATATTGCCAAACTCTTTTCATGAGGCCACAATAACCCTGATACCCAAGTCACACAAAGACACAACAAAGACAGAGAGTTAAGGGGAACACTCCTTCATTGCTGGTGGGAGTGTAAGCTTATCCAGTCACTCTGGAATGCAGTATGGTGGTTTCTCAGAAAACCGGGAATGAATATCCCCAAAGATCCAACAATATCACTACTGGGCAAATACCCTAAAGATGCAAATTCACATTGCAAAGACATTAGCTCAACTATGTTCATAGCAGCATTATTTGTAACAGCAAAAACCTGGAAACAGCCTAGATGCCCATCACCTGAAGAATGGAATAACAAACTATGGTACATCTACACAACGGGGTATTACTCAGCTGTAAGAAAAAATGATATCCTAAAATTTGCAGGCAAAGGGATAGATTTAGAAAATATCCTCTAGAGCGAGGTATCACAAAACCAGAAAGATAAGTACAGGATGTACTAACTCATTAGTGGACTTTAAACAAAAAGCAAAGCATTTCCAAGATGCAAACCACAACCACTCAACAGTTTGGGATCTGAAGCAACTTGGACAAGCACCTTGAAGCCCATTCCCTCGAGAGGCATATCTGACCCAGTCTTGATTTTATGGTGAAGAAAGTGGATCTGCCTGGAGTATTAACTAAGCCACCTTGGAACCTCCTGCCCTTGCTGGGTTTGAGATAAGGAGATGAGGAGAAGAAGAGAGAGTTACTTGAAGGGGCTGGAAGGGGAAGTGACTTTGAACAAGGAGATATGTGGATAAAAAACGAGACTTTATTCACAATAAAAAAGAAAAAAACAAAACAAAAAGAAATTCCAAAGGAATTAATCAAATAAAAATAAAAAATGCTTGGGAATTAATCAAAAAAAAAGAAAGAAAGAAAGAAAGAAAGAGAGCTACAGACCAGTTTCCGTCATGAACACTGATGCAAAAATTCTCAACAAAATTCTTGCAAACCAAATACAGCAACATATAAAGAAGAGTCATTCACCACAATCAAGTAGGGTTCATCCCAGAAATACATGGATGGTTCAACATACAATGGTGATTTACAAGAAATCGACAGCCAACATCAAACTAAATGGAGAGAAACACAAAGCAATCTCACGAAAATCAGGAACTAGACAAGGCTGTCCCCTCTCCCATTATCTATTCAACATAGTTCTTGAGGGTTTTAGCTAAAACAATAAGAGAATGAAAGGAGATTAAGAGGATACAGATTGGAAAAGAAGAAGTGAAATTTTATCTATTTGTAGATGACATGATTGTATACAAAAATGACCCACAAAATTCTACCAGGCAACTTCTACAGCTGATAAACACCTTCAGCAATGTAACATGATACAAGATTAACTCAAAGAAATCAGTAGCCCTCCTATACACTAAAGATAAAAGGGATGAAAAAGAAATAAAGGAAATATCACCATTTATAATAGCTGCAAATAGCATTAATTACCTTGGTTTATCTACAACCAGAGAAGTAACAGGTCTGTTTTACAAAAAAAAAATTAAATCATTGAAGAAAGAAATTGAAGAGTATATCAGAAAATGGAAAGATTTCCCATGTTCCTGGATAGGTAGGGTCAGCATAGTAAAAATGGCAATCTTACCAAAAGCAATCTACAGATTCAATGCAATTCCTATCAAAATCCCAGAACCATTTTTGACAGAACATGAAAGAACAATGCTCAACTTCATTTGGAATAGCAGGTAAGCCAGGATTACCAAAACAATTTTGCTCAACCAAACATCCTCAGGAGGCATCACCATCCCTGAATTCAACTTATACTCAGCTGTAAGAAAAAAATGATATCCTAAATTTTGCAAGCAAATGGATGGATTTGGAGAATATCCTCCTGAGAGGTATCAAAAACACAGACATAGAAGCAGGGGATGTACTCACCCATTAGTGGACTTTAAAAATAAAAAGATGTCATTGTATAAAAGAGCTGAATAGCTAAATGATGCAGTTCTTCACTTTTGCATTGATGGCCTCTGACAGAGGTGTTGGTGAGCAAGGTCTTGTTTAGTTTAAGGGGCTGGTCACAGGGAGTTTAATTATGCTCCAGTAACCAAAAAAGCAGCATGAATGGGATTTTTGTAAGTGGGGAGATCATAAGATTGGGTATGAAACTGAGAAGACTGATAGCTGAATTTGATGGCCTGCATGACGTAGAATCACCAAATAATAAAAAATAAACTTATGACAATCTTATACATACATATGTGTGTGGGGTGTGTGTGTGTGTGTGTGTGTGTGTGTGTGTGTGTGTGTGTATTTGGCTACTTGGAAAATTATTTAGAGGTATGAATGAAGACCAGAGCAACTCAATATTCAGAATAGAAGAAAAAGTGGGAGATGCTGTCCTATGGCCTCCAGAAAAATCTTTGTCTTATAAACACACATACAATAGATATGATATTTAAGTGAAACAAAATCCTGTTCCTAAGTCCAGAAAAATAAATATAAAAATTTTCAAGTGTATAATGTGGTACTTTTATAAGTCTCAATTTGGCACTAAAGGTCTAGAAGATACCAAGAGACCATCTGGTCCTCAGTCTACATTGGAAGACCTAAGACACTGTTTAATAGCAAAAGAATGTAGTATCCATGAGATAGATGGGCATGCCATCACAGTGATGGCAAAAGGGTTACAAAACCCTATTTTTCCCATTTTTTTGGTTGAGATGTGACTCAAAAGTGCTGATTACATTTCTCCTCTTAAATCACCTAAGGAAACCCCCACAGGAGAACTTAGCAGCTAGCAATTTAGTTCATTTTATATCTGGTCAAATTGACAATCAAAAATGATCATCACATCAAATATTACAGAATAATTTGAATTCACAAAATTAATTACAATACTAGATAATGCTTACGATCAAAAACAGAAATGGAAAAACTAGGATAACAAAAAAAAACCCACAAATTCCCTAGCACTATGGGGGGATGGGTGGTGAAGCTTAGTGTCATCTAGGTGATTACCATATGTGCCAAGCAGAGTTACCACACAGTTTTAACATCTTGTCAGATTACTTTACTTGGCCAAATGTTCAGAGGGAAAGATAGATAAATGATGAGCAGGAAAACATTTTAACAAAGAATGTCCAGCCATACATGCCTCATGCTTTCTGTTTAAAACAAAATCTCCATTATCTTTTTATTTCTATCCAGTTTGGTGAGATTGAGTAAATTAATTCTTGATTTTAAAAATGTAGGGAAAAACTTAGAAGAAAAGATATTTTCTCAGAGGGACTGTGGATGGTTGTATTTGTTTAAGGCTACAAGATATCATAGATGGATAGGAAATACTGATGCGAGTGATTATTTGTTATTTTGAGCATTTAATATTTTATGAACATATTCATACTGCATGGAATTTCTGGTATATGTAAATTAATATATGGCTTAAAAGTATGGATACATATCTGTAATATGTCAAATAATTCCAATATCTTTAATGAATTAATAAATGATAGAACAAATTTAGTAGTAAGAACACATAGAAAAATTAACATTTGGAAAAACATTGGAAAACTACCAGGATCTGGAAAGATAACTCAGTATTGTGAAGCCCTTGCTGCCCTTAAAAAGAATCAAGTTCAGTGTCTAGCATTCTTACTGGATAACTCGCCACTACTATAACTATGGTTCTTTTTAAGAGGTCTACAGCCAGCAGATACCAATCTTAATAAGTTTTAAAAGTTACAAAATTTTCAGACGTTTCAATATTATAAAGCTACTGCATTCTTACAAAGTAGACAATTCTGTCAACACAAAATAAAATGCACTCTATCTCCTATCCAAACACAAAAACCAACTATCTACTAAATAAGCTTGTATATTTTGCTGAAAATGGAGATCACTGCTTTGGAAAAATTAGATGGAGAAAATTGTAAAAGAAATTGTTAAAAAATGTATTTGATTCACAAAAGAAATGAGTTTGCATAGAGACAATTTCATTACATAATATGCAATTATATATGTGCCAGCAGAGGTACTGTTTTGTTTTAATTTTCCATATTTTTTTCATCCTAGATTAAAATTATCTCACACTTTAGAATAACCTGTAAAATGCTAGGTATTTCTTTGTTCCTTCTGCAGTATAACAAGCCCTTCTTTCTTGGTCAAAATATAATGCAAATATTTTCAGAAATGTCATGTCTTATGAGAAAAATTAGAAAGTTTTTTGAAGGAAAAAATGTTGAAAGTTTTTGGGATATGCTTATAGCTTGAAAAAATAAAAAAAATGCAGGTATGTGTTCTCTCTGTCTTTGTTGTAATACAACATTTAATTTAAATGAATCTGAAACTGGCATTTGATAGGAAAACCAAAATACTCTTGATGACCTTTAGCTCTACTTAAAGAATGAAATCTGATTGATATTATGATTTATTACTTTACTTTCAATTATTTTTCTGATGATATCTTCAGCTTTAATTTGGTGGCTTTGGTAATCTAGTAGCAAATAATAGTTATTTTACAATAGTACCTTAAAGTTTATCGTTGTTTCTCCCTGCAAGTTTTAATCCTTCTTAACGCTCACTTCATAATTTTTTATAAATATATATATTTGTAATATATGTATATATATAAATATACAATGTGTGTGTGTGTTGCTTCCTTCTCAGTTAGAGACAAGTTCTGAAATAATTATATAATCACAGAATTATTTCTGGATCTATTGGAGAAATCTCACCAACCCAGTGACATTCAACAAAAGGTGTAAAGAAGCAACTGAAAAAAATGAATTACTGTCTAATATTTGTTAGTAGATCATATGCCTAGAATGTAGAAGAGACACTTGATGTACAAAGTACATTAGATGTGATGTGAAGAAAGTGAAATATACCCATTTCAGTTATTTTAAGATGAGTGAGTATGTTACGTTTTTTAAATAGAAATTTTTTTCCCAATTGCAACTTAGTATTTTTAATTTTTTTTTAATTTTTGCTCTGAGATTATCAGTATTTATTCTTTCATTCTTTATTTAACAAAGGATCAAAGAACAAATTTCATTTTCTTTGCAGTGACAGGGAGTAAAATACAACTAAACCTCAGACCATCCAAAATAACTTTTATAAGGTAAATTTTACATAACAATCATAATTCCTATGAAGAAGCTCATATTTCCTGTATGATATTTGTGACTTTGTATTGTATACATTTGGGAATATTTTAGTGACCTGTTCATGCCTTGCAACTGAAAGGCAAAGAATAAGATTCAGGAGCTTGTTCGCTCCTTCATCCAGGGAATGCAGGGATCAATCAACTTTGTTTAATACGAAATTTTTCTAGCTGAACAACCTCAGAATATCGAGATAGTCACTCCTCAGATACTAAATAATACAGAGAGCTATTAATTCATGTAGAAATTTTGACAATTAAAAATTACATGGTAAAATTAAAGAGTTTTGTTTTTCACGTAAGTTCATGATTTCAGAAAGTAGGGAAGATTAGGAAATTGTAGTTTCTTGTTTTTTATTTATTAAGAATAAAGTCATATTTTTTATCCATTTATATACTTGTTCAAGCTCCCTTAACCCTCCTGCCCCTTCCAGTCACTCTCTCTTCTCCACATCACTTTATCTACTCCCCAGCAAGGACAGGAGGTCCCCAGGTCCCAAGGTGTCTTAGTTCAGCATCAACTCCTGCCAGATCTGCGTTCCTCACCCTAACATCAAGACTGGGTCAGGTGTGCCTATGGAGAGAATGGACTCCAAGGTGCCAGTCCCAGGTGTTTCAGATGCAAAGTTGTTCAGTGTTTGTGGTTTCCAGTTTGGGCATGCTTTGCTTTTTGCTTTTTTATTTAGAGTACATTAATGAGTGAGTACATTCCTTGCTCATCTTTCTGGGTTTGTGATACCTAGCTCAGGAGGATATGCTCCAAATCCATCTATTTGCCTGCAAATTTTAGGATATCATTTTTTTCTCACTACTGAGTAGTACTCCATTGTGTAAATGTACCACAGTTTGTTAATCCATTCTTCAGTTGAGGGACATCTAGGTTGTTTCCAGGTTCTTGCTATTAGGAATAATGCTGCTATGAACATAGTTGACCTAATTAATGCCTTTGGAATGCTAATGTGCATCTTTAGGGTATTTGCCCAGTAGTGGTATTGCTAGATCCTTGGGGAGATGAATCAGAAATTTTTTATGTAATATATCATGATCATGGTTTTCCATTTCCCTTTTTTCCCCCAGATCCACCCCAACTGTCCACTGACTGAACTCCATTCTTTCTTTTCCTCTTTAGAAACCAGACAAATTAAAAATATAAGTAAACCAAATCTGTACTTAAAAAATAAAAGAAAACAACTTTATTTTGTTAAATATAAAATATATCACCACATATCCCCTGTGCCAAAAAATTAAAAAGGTTATAACTAACATAAGAAAAACTACAATCAGTACAAAATAATTATATACAATATATAAGCAATAATTACATGAGTAATGTTTAGTTCATTAACAATTGACAAATTCAAGGAAAATATTTTATTATTTATCCTATTTTGGAGAATCCAAGCATTGTACCTAGTTCACTTCCTATCTAACTTGTATTACTAACTGAAAACTACTCTTTAATCCTTCTGAAACTTATGTTAGTTGTAACCTTCTTTTTTATTTTTGACACTAAAGGGGATATGTGGTGATATATTGTTTATTTAATAACATCAGCCTGCAATATTAGAGAACAGAATTACCCACAGTCAAGCCATGAGATCAGAATGTGGTGACCCACACCTCTAATCACAGAAATATTTCTGGATTTCTTTGAGTTCAAGGCCTAACAGCCAAACAGTAATAGCTCACATCTTTAATGCTAACTCTAGGAATATTATAAAAAGTTGAACCTGGAAGTGAAAAAACTGGGTGAGGAAAATATATCATGCATGAGAAAACAGAAGTTCAGACTTTCTCTAGAAGTGACTAGTCATGCTGAGGACTCTTACAGATTGCATTTACTCTCAATGGCCTAAGAAGTTGGCTGGGTGAGAATTGACTGTAGTCTGTTTCCTCTCTCTGATGTTCCAGCTAATTTTATTAAATATAAAATATTAAATATAAAATATCACCAAAAAAATCCTTCTCTCAGGTAACAGAGAACTATGCAGAAACATCAGAAAAAAGTGTAAAATCCATAGGAAATAAATGAGACCAAGGCCAGATAATTTTTGAAAGTATAATATTTGTCTTCATTAGATATTTAATTATTCAACAGATTAAACTTATAATAACTATTTCTTCTATTTCATAAATGAATATGAACAAAAAATTGGGAGAAAAAGAAATATTTTATAATTAGGTCAGTTTCATTATAAAGATGAATATAAAGATATTTAATTAAATATTGCTAATATATGTACACATTTTTTATTTTAAAAAATATTTTAACATACCCACCACTATTCCTCCTCCCTCTCATCTTCTCAGTCCTCCCTCAGTTTCCCCTCACCCCATCCCCACATTCATTCCTCAGAGAGGGTAAGGACTTAAGGGTGAGTCAATGCAGTCTGTCATATTCAATTGAGTTAAGATTAAGCCCCTCCCTCCAGTATCAAGGTTGATGTAGATGTCCCCCTGTAGGTAATGGGCTCCATGAAGTCAGTTCATATACTAGGAATAAATGTTAGTTCCACTACAGGAGGCCACCCAAGCTGCCTACACTATTTGAGTGTCATCCACATCAAAGGGCTTAGTTCAGTCTCAAATAGGTTCCTTGGCTGTCATTTCAGAATTAGTGAGCTCCCAATAGCTCTGAACAGTTGTCTCTATGTAATGCTTTGTCATGATCTTGACCCCTTTGATCACATAATTTTTTTAAAATTTATTTTGTATTTATCAAGAAAAACAGTAAATTGAATTTAAAATGCTGATAAGTTAACAATAACTATAAAAAATAAAAATCATAAGCATGACATATCAAGGGTGATAATGCAAATAATTTGCTACACATAAAATTACTTTGTGTTCAGCTTTCCCTCTGAATTTTTTTTTCTATCCCTCTATATCCTTATTCAAGGTCCCTTCCCCCTCCTGCCACATCAGGTCATTTTTTCTTCTCCACAACTTCCCATCCCTTCCCCGGGCAGGCAGCAGACAGTCCCATGGTCCCACTGATCCAATAATGCTTAGTTCAGTCTCCACTCCTGGCAAATCCAGTCTTGTCCCCCCTCCCTCAAGAGTGAGTCAGGTGTTCCTCTAGGTGGAGTGGGATCCTAAGGGTCAGTCCAGGGTGTTTCTGATCCCAAGCTGTTCAGTGATTGTGGTTTGCAGCTTGGGCATGCTTGGCTTTTTTCTTGTTTGTTTGTGTAAAGACCACTAATGAGTGATTACATCCTCTGCTTATCTTTCTGAGATTGTGATACCTCGCTCAGGAGGCTATTCTCCAAATCCATCCATTTGCCTGTGAATTTTAGGATATCACTTTTTCTTACTGCTGAGTAGTATTACATTGTGCAGATGTACCCCAGTTTGTTAATCCATTCTTCAGTTGAGGGACATCTAGGTTGTTTCCAGGATCTTACTATTACAAATAATGCTGCTATGAACATAGTTGAGCAAATACCTTTGGAGTGTGAATGTGCATCTTTAGGGCATACACCCAGAAGTGGTATTGCTGGGTCCTTGGGGAGATTGATTCTCAATTTTCAGAGAAACCACCATATTGCATTCCAAAGTGGCTGAACAAGCTTACACTCCCACCACAATGGAGGAGTGTTCCCCTTGATCCGCATCCGCTCCAACACAGGCTGTCATCTGTGCCTTTTATCTTCGCCAAACTAACAGGTGTTAGGTGGTATCTCAAAGTTGTTTTGATTTGCATTTCTCTGATGGCTAAAGATGATGAGCACTTTTTCAGGTGTCTTTCAGCCATTTGTAATTCCTCTGCTGAGAATTCCCTTTTTAGATCTGAACCCCATTTTTTGATTGGGTTATTCAAGGTTTTAGGCTCTAGATTCTTGAGCTCTTTATATATCTTAGAAGTGAGTCCTCTATCACTTGTAGGGTTGGTGAAAATCTTTTCCCATTCTGTAGGCTGTCGTTTTGTCCTTTTGACAGTGTCCTTGACTTTACAGAAGTTTCCTAGCTTCAGGAGATCCCACTTATTGATTGTTGGTCTTAGTGTCTGTTCCACTGGTGTTATATTAGGAAGTGGTCACCTGTGCCAATTCGTAGAAGTGTATTTCCCACTTTCTTTTCTATCAAGTTCAAAGTGGCTAGGTTTATGTTGAGGTCTTTGATTCACTTGGATTTGAGTTTTGTGCCGGGTGACAGGCTCAGATCTATTTGCATTGTTCTACCCACTTCCATCCAGCTATGCCAAAACCATTTGTTAAATATACTATTCTCCTTCTTCTCTTCAGCACTTCTCGAGTCAGTGCTTAGCTATGGATCTCTGCCTCTGCTTCCACCAGTTGCTGAATCAAGGTTCTATAATGACAATTAGGGTGCTCATCCATAAAGTTTCTCATAATGGTCTCCATTATTAAAGAAAAGTTTCTTTCATGAGGGGTGAGGTCTTTAAGACTTCTCATTATATGAAGATCTGAATTTCAAGGTTAACATATTCCCAAATGAAATACGATTTTTATATGTTGTAATTTTAAAATAGTTTTATATTCTATCATGTATATACAAGACTTGCATTACTTGAGACTGTACCTAAAATATCACGCTGGCTGAGCAAGAATTCTTCCAATTGAACAACATCCATAATTCAAGAATTTTCTTCATTCCATTGTTTTATTCTCTTTCCCTTGTAGTAGAAATGTTGAAATAAACGCTGGCTTTTACATAGCAAAGCAAATGCTCTGTTTCTGAATTATATTAACAGCCCTAGCTTATATCTTCATTTTAAAATGTACCAGATTGTTTCTTCTACAAATTTACTCTAATTTTAATTACAAGTATGATTTGTAGTATAAGGAGTTGCTATATTCAAAAAAATAACTTATAATATATTTTAGGAAATAAAAAGACATAGCTGTAGAACACAGTATATAAATAGAATCATCTGTGGTACATGTAGACAATGCGAATATCTCATTAACTAATAATTACAATTACTCTTGGGACTTTATTAAAGTATTTGGATGACCACAGTTAAAAATGATGTGTATATTCTCAGCCTTGTTATCCTCTTGTGTCACATTTCTAGTTAATTGAAACTCTATAGTTCTTGAGATTTGAAAAACTCATTTTGAAAGTAAAAATTATGAAACACTATTAAAAAGAAAACATCTACTATCCTTAATGTGTCATGGAGTTCTGTTAAGTGTTATACATAGTCATTATAGTGCATAATATGAACAGTGGTAGCAGGTGGCAGCATAAATTCAAATTAGATCCAATGTTCTGAGGGATTGCAGGGGGTCTTTTACATCAACATATGAGACACCCACAAGATCAAGTTCTGTAAATTAGTCTATCTGTTCATGTCTTCCTATTTCTCCACAGTTGAAGTGTTGTTTCCTTGCAGTAAATTACTTCAATCCTCATTAAACTACTCTGTTTAAAATATAAAACAAACTGAGTGTTCTTTTTGATATATCCCTGTTATTTTATCTCTTGTGATAATGACAACACACCTAATTATCAATTTTAATACATATTTATCCTGTATTATAAGAATAATATTTTGATTTGATCAAAGTGATCAGCATGCATTTTTAGATTTGATTATAAATATTATCATTAATTATACATAAATTAATTTTTCACAATAATTTTGAAAACTGATTAAGAATGAAGTTAAAAAGCATATATGAGAAAAACCAAAGGCTTTTCATGAAAAGATTATCACAAACTAACTAAAATTAATATATTTTAAACACATGGTATTTTCTGTTTTAATAGCTTAATTCTTGATACATTTGTTTTGTTTATAACTTTTCTTAAGGTAATGTTTTAAGAGGTTAGATATTCAACATTTATAATGAATATGTTCATAAACAAACACATATATGAATGTTCCAAATTTTAAATAAATATACATCAATGAGTGTATAATTGTCCCAAGTGATGATTAATTTATTTTCTCTGGCTGTGAGATTATCTATTTTCACATTTCATTTTCAGTAGTGTAACCACTATCACATATCTATTATCTTCTTCCATGAGCAGCGCAATAGTCAATATGTCATTAATATGAATATATTTTACATATATTACATTGTCTTCTTATCTGTCCATAACTTTGTCTCTGTTTCTCTCTGTAGGTTTCTTTCTCTCAAACAAAAGAAACAAAAAAATAAAAAAAATTAAAAATTCTCTTCTTTGGCTGAGATAAAATAACAACATGTTTATTAACATTGTTTAATTAATTTGTTAAGTTTTTTGTTAACTTAATGTAAAACCATATCAAAATATTAAATTAATGTGTTTTATCTATCAAACTTACAATAAATAAATCAATGGGTAAATCAATCATAATTTCAATATTGTAAAATACATGAGGTAGTAAAAACACTGTTATAACTTTTATATTTATAATATATAATTACCTAAGATAGCTTTAAATTTAAATATTAATTTTCTATATAGTTTATGAAATGCTTATTAATTTTTTCTATATCACCACTGGATAGCAATATTGTTTCTTAGTTCTGTTTCAATGTAACTGAAAAGAATATATTTAATGACAACTAAATTTTGAATATATTTTATAATGTTACAAATGAGAAAGCTGTTTGTTTCATATAGTTAAAATGGCATAGTTGATTTATAGAACTTTAATTCCCATTAAATCAATCCACTTCATCTCAGAAATTACCATTTAAAAAATCTACAGTAAAAGAACAGCTAATGCTATTTGCTGCATAATTCTCTTGACTGAAATAAGAGAAAGAAGATGCAGCTGTTCACAGTGTTATTTATTTTATAAGATCTCCTTTTTGATAACTTTCTTTTTTAGTCATAAAAACTACAATTTGACAGAGCATTTAGTCCACAATAATCATTTGAACAATTGTCAAAAATATGTTATTTACCCTTTCTTAAAAATTTTTAAACTTTTCAGCAAACAGAAATAAAATACAGAAGAACAATATTTAATTTTATGAAAATTATAAATTTAGTGAGAATGTAAACAACCATAAACAGTCTTACAGACATACTTATATTGCATATGTAATTATATATATTGACAATAAATGGTTCATTTGTGTGTATAATCATTAAAGGTTATATAAAATAATAATATATGATTTTGACTTAATTTTAATAATCTCATTTTATAAAAGAAAAAATCTAGAAATATATAGTATGAATTTATTAAAATATATGGCAATTAAGTCTGACATGAAAATATTTATGTTCTTTATTATATTTTTATTATTAGAGACAATGGTTCAAGCAAATGAAATTCTTTATATGGCATAGATTTCTATGTCTAAAAAACAATTTTGCTTAAAAAATTTCAGAATGGGTCAGATGATGCAATCAAAAGGTTCTGATAAAACAGTTAAAACTGATTAATTATTTTTAAATTTTTCAATAATGATTTCTATTATGACATATATTTGTTTTATTTTTCAGCTGATATTATATGTAAAAATACTGTGATCCCTAGTGATTTTGCATGGGGCTAAGCAAGCTACCTCTGCATTTTATCTGTGATTTTATTCATTTTCAGCACTTAGGAAGCAAAACATAAAGTAATGTTCGAAAATCAGGTGATTTTTCTAAATGGGATGGAATAATTTTCACATACTATGCAGATACTCTTCCATCAATTTTCCTTTCAGCATTTCAGATATTGTTGACTCTAGAATACAACTTAAATATTGATCCTTTTCAGAAGTATGCAATTTACTATAGAAAATGGCAACTGAAGGGACAACAGAAATAAGACTAAAGAGCACAGAACCAACTACTATATACTCAGTTGAAATATTTGTATCACATAGTAGGAGCATGCCTAAAATTATTAATTTGTCTAATGCTACATTCTAAGAAACAATATAAGAATGTGTGATTAATAACACATATTTTAATATAAGACAAATCAAAATTTCTGTGTCATAATGGCACATAAATTCATAATTTTTATTTTTATGCTAATTGACCTAGAGTCCTGGCATGTAACTTGCTTATGCTTGCTCTCAATCTAACCCATTTTATTCAGCCACATGACTCAATATCTTTCCTTAGAGCAGCATTTTCTTTGCATCTCTGGCAGCTCTGGTGACTCTGACATCTGTCTCTGTTCTTCCTGTACTCAGACATTTCTTAGACTGGTAGTCCCACTCACACTTCCTGTTTGCTTTTGGCCAATCAGCTTTTATTAAACCCATAGGTCAGACAAATATTTACAACATTACCAGCATAATCCTACTACATTTCCCCTTTTTCTCTTTCAAAACAAGAATGACTCCAATTCAAATATCCTTTTTTTCATTATCTACAATGAATTATACTCAGCATGTAAACAAACACAAACATCCATAATCCATTTTATTTGAATGTGAGCATAGTCCTCTAGGCTACTTCCTACTGAATGGGAACATTGACAATCCCTTGGGGATCCAATGAAAATTTTAGGATTATGGGTAAGTCTTTATTGGAATAGTCTATAAGACTGGATTATCTCTGTCAGTATCCTTGAAGTTGTTTTAAATGAAGAGATCAGTGGAAAATGCAACAGAGGTGCTCTGAAATCCTGAATCATCTGGGCTATCCATTTCCACTGGAGAATTTTCAGGGGGTCGTCCTCAATCAAACTTTATTCTCATTACCTAGAAATAAATCTGCATCTTCTCATTTTCTATAAAAATAAAAAGAAAACATCTTCTCCAAAGTAGCATATCTTTTTTATTTCAATTTAAATGTCAACCCATTTACAAAATATGTACTTTGGATTAATCCATCAGCATTCATAATCAAATGTCTTTTTAGCAACTTTAACTACTCATTTATAGTAAAATAAACTTAAAGACATGACAATAATATACAAAATCCAGACACACTTTGTATTTTTACTCTATTTCTATTTGTAAGGACTTTTTCTATTCATTGATTCAGCCTTAGAGGCAAAACACTTGTGAATCTTCTCAGAAGTTTTGATGACAAATATTTAAATAAAATTAATGAGCAGCAGACAGCAGTGCATTACTTGATGATTGTATGAACCCTAAAATTCTACAGAGTGGAAATTGTGGGTTCTACCAATACCTCAGCTAAAAAGCAAAATTTCAGCTAAACTAGGACCTGGGTGCAGCCAGGCAGCCACACCTTGGCAGACTAAAGGACATTAAGAAAATGAGAGGAAACTGGGTAGAGAATTAAAGGTGTGGACAGAAACAAAAAGTAATAAAGGGAGCTAGGTGAATTCAGAGACACCCTAGTGCAGCCTTTAATCCTTAAGCCAAACATTGGCAGATTAAAAGTGTGTAGAAACAGAAAGAAATAGAAATGGTTAAGCGTGTCAGCCACTTTAGCCAAGCAACAGGTAGTCAGAAACAGAAAAAATAAGAGATAAACAGTAGAGACAAAATTTCTTTTTTTAAAAAAAAAAAAAAAAAACTAACCTGTAAATGGATTAAAGTATGTTTAAAATATACATAGGCTTTAAAGAGAAAATAAATTGATAAAATTTTTAATTGAAGTTTTTATTATAACTACGATTTAATTTCATTTCAGGCTGTTATTTTATTTTCAATAAATGTAGCTAAAATTATGCTTTCTGGTTTCTGGTAGATTGTCAGTCTTCTACAAAACTAGAACACCTTGTTTAGAAAGTAATTCTGAATAATTATCCCATTTTTATTGTACCTCAATAAATGCTTTGAGGTAACCTCAGTCTGAAAGTTCTTTCTGACCCTCCGGGTTCAGGTTTCAAAGTAAAAGTCTTATCAACTTTGCACAGTAAAGTATCTGTAAGCTTCAGATTTTATAAGTGTGTTACTTGTATTCCTGAAGCATTCTAAAGATTATAGCTTTTTTTTCCTTTTCTTTATAATGTAAAATCTTTTCTTTGTGATTGCTCATTTAGAATTCCAATGGTTACCTAAACTGTAATTTTCTAAAGACCATCATATTCATTCTGTATTTGCAGATACACAAGTGCAAAACATAGTCAGCCTTATGTAGCTCTCTCTTCTGGATAATATAGACATAATGGGCATTAGTATTGGAAAAGAAAGGTTACCTATTACTTACTAGAATACAATTTTAAAATTTCACTAAAATTCTAAAATAGTTAAAAATTTCAGTGAAAACTTTATTAATCTGAAACTCAAAATCTTTTTTAACAATGCATGATTTTTCACAATGTAAAACTTAATAACTTGTCTAATTATATTATTTAACCTGCTTAGAAAATTGGGCACAATATGAAAATTGATTATCTGATGATGTTAATAACAATAAATCTACATATATTTAATTTTAAGTACATTTATTGGTGTATAATAGTCTACAAAAATGTGTCTTCAGCTTTTCTATCCTCAATGTTCTCTACATCAAGATTTCATTTGTATTCATGTGTGCACTGGAATTTTTAGGCTTTATCTACTTCCATGAACAAAAACATATTAAAAGTTCAAACTTTAATATATTATATATATATTTAAATCTTATAAATATTATAAAATCATCAATTCTGGGTACTATCCACAAATCTTTCTCAATCAGAAACAAACAAACAACCCTTTCTAAAATAGATGAATATTATTATTTCAAGGCATAATTTTTCTTAATAACCCTAGCTGTCCTGGAACTTTCTGTGTAAAGCTGGATGGCTTGAATTCAGAAATTCATCTACCAAGTGGTGGGATTAAAGTAATTTGCCATCTATGCCTGTGAAATGGTATTAAAAAATAACCCAAAGAAACCTTAGTGACAAAAAGTTGTAATAAGAGAAATTAAGTTTTTGTATTATTTTTGTACAAACAAAATAAAATAAAAATTTTGCAATAAATGAAGTGAACACAAAGAGAACAGAGCTTCACAGTACTGTAGAAGTAAGACAGATGAGGGCACAGTTCTAAAGGAGACATTGATAACATCCACTTAAAGCTCATAAAATATTGCAAAAGAAGGATGAAAAAATATAAGAACAAGAATGTACACAGAAATTATATAAAATTCTATTTTCTGGGAAAGAGAAATGGATGTCTTGCATGAAAATAAGACCATGAACATCCAGGCATAGGGAGAAGAAAATTTCAGGAAGCACTAATTCTCAGCAAGGGACTGTTTGCAGATGCTAGACTGGGGAGCCTGTGAATCATTCCCTTAGAGGAGAACACAGTGGTGCAAAAAACATGGTATAGCAAGTATTTTATTCTAAAGGAAGCACAGATGTCCCTGGTTAACTAAATGGGTCACAACACTAAAATAAAAGTCATGAGCCTAGAAAGGCAAAGATGAAAAGTAGAGTTATTGCTTCCGGTTCCGCCACCGGGACCGGTGCCCTCTGCGGCGTCCCAGCACACTCTGGAGCAGGGGGCAGCTGAACTCTACACCTGGCCACACCCACAGCTCCTGCTGCTGCTGAGGGTATCTGCAAGGATCCCTACTGCGACCCCGATCTGAGTGAACTGAGCAAACCAACTGCAGGGGTCTCTGAGGGGCGGATTCGAACCCTGACCAGAGAGGTGACAGGAGACACACAAACCAAAGTGCCACAACTGACCAGGACCCATCTAATCGTGAACCACTGAACCCATGGGCAAACGTCAGTGCAAGAAATTACATAATAATACAAAGGGCAATATGGTAACTCCAGAA
>PVIH01009019.1:0-85803 GCA_004025045.1 Sigmodon hispidus | reverse complement strand
CCAGCCACCCAGCCATCCAGCCACACAGCCACACAGCCACACAGCCACCCTGCCACAGAGCTTTACAACCAATCAGCCACCCAGCTATACAACCACCCAACCACCCAGCCAACCAGCCACCCAGCTACACATCCACTCAGCCCAAACAGCCAAACAGCCACTCAGTCCAAATAGCCACCCAGCCATACAGCCACAGAGCCACACAGCTACACAGCCACATAGCCACCCAACCACCCAGCCACCTAGCCACACAACCTCACACACACTCAGCCACCCAGCTACACAGCCCACATAGTCACACAGCCAAACATCCACACAGTCGCTCAGCTACACAACCCACATAGCCACACAGCCACACAGTCACACAGCCATCCTCAAAGTAAGAAGGAAAGTAAGTTATATAGAAGAAAAAGAAGTATAAAGCCTAGAGGCAAAACTTAGTTAAACAGAAATGGGATAAAATTAACTTAATAAAAAGCTGACTAGAAACAACTGAAGCTAGGACCAGGCATTCAAATGTAAGAATAAGTCTCCAGGTATTTATTTGGGAGCTTAGTTCTGGGCCCCCAAAAAGTTAAAAAATAATTATAGCATTTCTCCTATAATTTGGCATAATTTCACTCTTTAAAAGGAAACTAAAACTTTGGGTCTACTAACAGTCTATACATTATTTATTAACTTGCATCAGGAATAATCTTGCAATTGACAAGCTCAGAAAGCTTCAGGAAATTATCATACCACTTCCACAGTGGTTGTGCCTGCTCAGCAGTCATGACAGATAAAAACCCTACCAAGGGGGAGTCCTTTCCTGATGGTTAGATATAGGGTGTTTAACAAAATACTTGCTTCATTCATAATTTCCCCTCTATCCATGTAGAAATATCTTGTGCATTAGCATGTAGGCTTAAGAGAACACAAACATTATACTCAAAATTCTCTGGAGGCTAACATGCATTATCTCATGTCAGCTCAGGAGAAATAAAAAGGTGTGATTTTTGTAAGCTTTGGCAGGTGGTGTATAATGATAAGCCATAGAAACATAATTTCCATAGTTCATCCTCCATAATTGATTACAAGCTATAGTAACTCACTGCAAGGCTTGTAAAAATGCACCCCTTGCTTTATGTACCTGCTGCTGCCCTTTAGGGAGCAGTAACCAGGGCACAAATTTGGGACTTCACCTACAACAAATGGCAGCTATCTGAAACAATACATGAAACAAATTGAGTGTGTATCTGATAAGTGAGCACAGATACAGGCTATGAGTAACATGACTAGGGCTAGTCCTGGCAGTGAAGGAAATAGAGAAAGATAAATATAATTGAGAAGCAGTTAAAAAATGGCAGAGTATCTAGTTAGGAATAAAATCATGTATGGAGAATGTACATATGTTCAATTTAGCTAGGATGGTTTCTCTCCCTAGGGCTATTTTACAGTCAGAATTTTCTATCTTAATCACAAACATTTAGATTATTATTTATTTTGTGAGTAACAATAATACAATAATACATGTGACCTGTTTGACTGATGTGTTTAGACAGCTCCCTACAGCTAGCTTTGATGGAAATAATAAGAGATTATCTGGTTTCACCAGCTTGATTTACTTGGACATTTTAAAAATAAACCAGCCAAGCAAATGTCTAAATATCAGTCTTTGGAAACAGATATATCAATGTGTTTGATAGTATTGTTAAGGGTATGTGTGTGTGTAAATTGTTTACATACATGTGTAAAGTATGTATGTAAAATAAGTGTGTATATAAAGTGTGTGTAAAGTATGTATGCAAAGTGTTTGTGTATGTATGTAAAGTGTGTGTGAAGTGTGAGTGTGTATGTGTGTAAAGTGTGTTTTTATACATATGTGAGAGTATGTATGGAGACCATAACTCAACTCTATGTTCTCTTCCTCAATAATTTCTCCATCTATGTGTTTTATTTTTAATACCATTTAATTTTCCCTGTTAATAAAGAGTTTATTTTCTCATACAATATACTTTGAATATTCAGTTTCGCCTCCCTCCACTCCTGGTACTTCCTCCTACTTCTTATCTCATTCTATTTCCTCCCCTTCTTTCTTCCATTAACAAATAGCAGACTTCTAAGAGATAACATCAAAACACAACAAAGTAAAAGAAAAATAATCACATAGAAGTTAAAAAGAAAAGCCAGTACAGAAAATAAAAAAAAAAGAACCCCAAGAGAAAGCTCAAGAATCAGAGACCCATTCTTTTACACATTCAGGATTCCCCAAAATGTGATGAACTTAAACAGAAATAAATGCACAGAGGCCCTGGTGCAGACAGGTGTAGAGTAGGTCCTGTGATTGTCTTTAGTCTCTATTTGTTCATGAGCTTTGCTAAGAGATTTTACCTGGCCTTGGTCTCCCTGCATTCTCCATCCCTTCTGTCCATCTTGGTTTCTTTCCTCCCCACATAACATTTTTATTGATTCTGGAAGTTTCACATCATGTATCTGATCACATTTTCCTTCCTATCTTTCCAAGACTGCCCTTCAGCTTGTGAACTCTCCACCAAAGAAAGTAAAAAATAAAAATAAGAAGAAAACCAAAAACCAAAAATCAAGTTCATTTTGTGTTATCTGTATACTTATTAGAACATCATCAAATTATTAGTGGCCTTCCCAGTAAATAGAACTGAGCCCTTCCTCTCATAAACCCTTTCCAGAGGCCTCCAGTTGTAGAACATGATTCTTCAACAACCCCAATACATTTTTAAAAACATCTCTTCAGTGGCTTCCTTCCTAGGCTGTAATTTTTGGGGGTAGAGTTTGGTTGAAAAGTGGTAGGTGTTGTCATAGAAACCTTTCATCTTCTTCCTTCCTTATTGTGTGTCTTCAGTCCTCAGTACCATAGCAAAAGTGGATGCCTTGTTCTTTACAGTCAGTAGGAGCATGAATTAAGGGCCTCCAAAGTTTCTAGCGAGAGCACACACTGTTGTGCCCTGGTCACCAGTCCCCTGAAGAGACCACCAGAGATGAGAACTCTCTGAGATGCAAAAGCAAGGTTTATTGAAAAGAAAGACAACCTGCTGCAGGGACCCTGTCAAGAGCAGGTACCTGTTTCTCTGCAAGCTGAGTTTTTAAAGGCAAACACAACAAAGTTACACATCAATTAGAGGTCTCAATACAGATACAATTCAGATTAGCTCAATTGTAGGGACTTTCCAGGCTTCCTCTGTTATCTTAATTGTCTGTTTGTTAAACATTTTTTTATAGACTATCTCCTGTGCTGGGACATTTTGACTTGGTACATTGTACTTAGTAGTTCTGAGAATTCACACTCAGGTTCATTTCAAGCTGAGGTTATAGGCTTGCTTAAAATGTAGGCACTTCCATGATTCTTCAAGATCACCTGAACAGTCACCTACCGCAGGAGGACTATGGACCCAAAAAAGCTCTAGAAGACTTAACAAACAATGGACATCTACATGGTCTATGGAGGCATCTCAGGCCCTGTCTTCTGCTTTCGTTTTCTTTTCCCTTCCTCCTGGATTACTTTCAGAGTTCCAAAGCCTTCTTGGCACATAGGCTCCCTGTGCCTCAAGGTTTAGTTTAGACCTGTTTTGCATTTCAAAACTCTCAAGACATTTAGCAGATCAAAAGCGTTCACTTGTACTAAGGTTTTATAAATCAGTTGGAATTTTACACCAACTTCATGGCTATGTGCTGTACAAGTTAATATCAACCTACCAAATATCTCTCCCTTCGATATGAAAGGCTGGAAAAAAATTATTGCTAGGATTACAATGTTACTGTGACTGCACTCTTCTTTTTTTTTCTTTCTTTTGCAATTTTTTTGCACTTGATTTCTTGATCAGAAAAAAATAAATCTGTCATTGTGAATAAACCTTTCCCCATTTAACACATAGTTAGCTATGTGTTATTTTGTAAGTGTGGTTTTTTGTGTGTAACCAGTTATCCTTTTACTGGCAGGAAGGCTGTCATTCCTAAATGTTCTTTCATTCAGCTCTATAATTCCAAAATGTTGATCTCAAGATCTCCTGTGTTTCAATAATATAGGGCACTCAAATGCTTTGTGTTTTTGAAAGTTATTGCCAGTGACATTTCACAGCTGACAAGCATGGATGATTGTGATGCAACCACAGTTCTCACTCCAAATGGAAAGAAATACCAAATATATCAGACCATGGTTCTAGAATATGGACTCAGTTTAGACCAAAGCATAAAGCGTTATCGGGATAATGATGTAAATTATTTTTTTAGTTATTGTCTTTTCTTAAAGTAGTTCATGAAGATATAGGGTTCATGAGTTTCACCAGTAATATGAGTTTGTTCTTTGTAGTGGGATTATGTTGCATTGTAAATAATTATCCTGCCTACTGGTTTAATAAAAATGCTAATTGGCTGAAGGCAGACAGGAAGGGGCCACCAGACTAAGAAAACTCTGGAAGCAGGAAGAGTAGAGCAGAGATGCCATAGAGAAGCCAAAGAGACATCCTGATAAGACAGCAGCAGACACAGAGGAAAGAAGTTGAAATGCTGCTCTGAGAAAAGGTACCATGCCACATGGCAAAGCAAGGTAAGAATCATGGGTTAGTTTAAGTGTTTAGAGATAGCAAGTTATGTGCCTGGCCCCTAGGTTGATCAGCATAAAGTTAATATAAGCATCTGTATGTTTCTGTGGGACAGTGGGTCAGAAACTCTGGAGAGGCTGGGCCAGACACATAATACTACAGTTCTTCTGCAAGCCCATTTTCCTCCACCAAACACTGTCCCCTCCTACCTCTTCTCCTTATTCCCCAACTATTCTCCCTTCTGCTTCATGGTGGGTGTCTCATGTTGAGTGGTTTCATGTTTGAAACATAAGCTTTTATAACAACTAAAAAGAGACATAAGTCAGGGAATTTACCAGATTATTGGGGAGGGGGGAGGCAAAAACAGGTTAGGGCAAAGTGCTCTAGGCTATATAGTTAACTTCTAGCATTCTGACCTTTAGTCTGCTAGAACCCATTGATCTAGGTTAATATAATCCACATGCTTTGCCTTATTGAAAAACTAGGCACAGAGGCTAGTGATAAATGACTATTAAGGGAGCTAATAATAGAGTGGGCTCATTTGAAATCATGATCCATGACTCTGTTCAGTCACAGATGCTCTGATCAATCAGCCATCTGTGAACTTTCCTACCTAGGGGTGGAGCTTGGAGGAACTTTAGTTCACACTGTGGAAATATCAGAGGATCTGCCTTGTTTGCATTCATTGTGTTGATACTTTTATAGTGTTCAAGGCAAGAGTCATTCATGGGTATGATGGAGCTAACTAGCTAAAAATACTTAAAAGTTTTCCCAATTCTCAAAGCTAGTCTTTAAAATGGCCCATTATTATAAATTTCATAAATAACAGCTAAAATATGTAGATGGAAAGTAAACAAAATTCTCAAAATTCATATGTTTTCAAATTATCTCACTGTTAACTATTATTTTAAGGCTAAATGTACTATGTGTATTATAGTGATATATTGTACATTTAATAAAAATACTCTTGACTATCAGAATATCAGAGGAGAGAGTCACCCACAGGGCCAAGCCATGAAGGATAGGGAGTGATAACTCACACCTTTAATACCATCACTCTAGAGGCAGAGATCCCCTGGATCTCTGTGAGTTCCAGACAAAACAGAGCCAGGTTAGGTAGCACCTATCTTTAATCCTAGCACTAGGAAAGTTGATTCGGGAATTGAATTAGCTGGGCAGGGAAAAAAGAACAAGGCTGGAGAATGCAGGAGTTTTTCCCCTTTTCCTGCTTGCTTAGTCATTCTGAGGACTCCTAAAGATAGAACCTACCCTGCCCAGCCTGAGGAGTTGGCTGGCTTAGAATTGACTGTGGTTTTATTTATTTATTTTTATTTTTATTTCTTTGATATTTCAGCTTTCCCCTCAATTTCTGGCTCTGGTTTTATTATAATACTAAACATAATTAGTATAATATATGTATGATTGAAATGTGAGTTAAATATGTGCTACCCTGTGTCTTGTTATGATGCACTATTCCTCCATATCAGGTAGGTGTTTTGAAAGAGGCCATAAGATATTGGAAAATGAAAAAATGTCAAGAGCTACAAAGTAAGTCTTACCATATTGTCTTGTTGATTTTAAAATAAGTTAGGGGTCAGGGACATAGTTACTTGACACAGTTCATTGCTATCACATATAATTCCTGCAATTCAAATGCTACCAATACAACAAACAAGCATGGTGATGCACATCTGTATTCTCAGCTCTTACTATGTGCTGACAGGAGAATCAGAAATTCAAGGACATTCTCAGATATTGAGCCACCAAGAAGCCAGCCTTGTATATGCTAGAGGTTTTTTGTTTTGTTTTGTTTTGTTTTTGTTATCATGCAGCTATTTATAATGTGAATTGATTATTTAGTAGTTACATACTTAAAAATATATTTAAAAATATAGTGGACAAATAGCCTTCACATATTCAAAAGATGTTTGATTCAGCCTAAAAGTCACTCACAAAAAGGAGATGCCCATAATGGACTGATCTTTCAAGTCTGTCTCAACTGAAATTGTGAGCACTCATGTTTGTATTTCTTTAGGACAACTAGTTGATAAAAATTTACCATTGCATTCTTGAATTAAAGTTGGTTTATTGTCACACTACTTACTAGCCAGGCTCTTAGCATATTATGCAAATTTAACCAATTTAAATCCTTCAGATATTAGTCTAAAAAACATTTTGTAATGAAACTATGAATACTATTTCTAAAGTTTACCGAATGGTATTGACTTGATTCCAGTTCGTACTATACAGAGTTGAGGCCTGGAAGTTTGAAGTCTTTGGAACTTGAGGTTGTAGGGTATGTGATCTTTCTCCTCACTCTATATCACTTAAGAGTCATGAAATGAGCATTACTGTACTACCTCAGACTACGGTTTTTATGGGCTGCCATAAGTTCACATCAGTAGAGCAAACAGAGCAGTCTCTGTGAGTTCATATGTGTACCTATAATGTCTTATACTCTTTCTGCCTCCACTTCTTCAGGGTTCCCTGAGCCCAGAGGGGAGGGATTTGATGCAGACATTGCCCCTTTAAGGCTGTGTATTCCAAGATCTCTAACTCTATGCACAATGCCTGTGGGTCTCTGAGTTTGTTCTTATCTGCTGAAGGAAGAAATTTCTCTGATAATTAGTGATAAAGGCCCTGATCTATGAACATAACAGAATGTCATTGGATTCATTTAATTGCTACTCTTCAAATACAGTTGTATATGGTTTTGTCTAGGTGCCTGGGCTATGTAGTATCAGGTTACTGGTCACCCAGGCAGTGTTAGTTAGGAGCTCCATTCCATGGAGTAGGCTTTAAATCAAATCATATTTTGGTTGGTTGTTACTACAACCTTAATTCCATCATTGCACTAGCATGTCTTGCAGGTAGAACAACATTGCAGATCAAAGGTTTTGTGGCTGGGTTGCTTTATATATCTCTCTTGTGATACAAACCAGACACTAGAAAATAGGAGTGAAGGTCCTATATAGGAAGAACTTGACTTATTCCATTTCAATTGGTTATATAGATGTTGTCCTAAGCAATAGGTCCTTCCTGTCAGTTTGTGTTTAGCATTCTATAGTCTAGGCAACAGCCTGGGTTGTTTGGGGTTCCGATGGGACCTTTTGGCCAGCAACTCAACTAGATGCAACCCATTCTTGGTACTGAAAGCTTTATTTGGCAATGGGAAATGGCCAGTTGGAGCTCTATATGGTATTTTCTACTAAAATGAAAATGTCAAAAATAAATATAGGAAAACTGTGTGATGCATAACAACACTATTAATATTTTAATTCAATGGGTTAAAATATTGTTAATATCTATTGATCAACTTACTGTAAGAGTAGCATTATTACAAAATGTTAAAATCCCAGGCCCTGTCTTCTATACCATTTGCAATTAGTCTCTCATATTTTATTTAATCATGTTTGGAGCAGCATGGCTTTCTGGAACACAAACTATTACTAAGTACTGCTCCTGCACTTCTGAGAGGACTCTTGAACTGGCTATAATTGTTGAGCCCAAAGTCTAAATTACAATGCCTCAATACTGTTTCAGGATAGTGTCTTCATACTCTGCATAGTGTCAGTCTTTACACACAGGTCAACTAAGCACTCCACTGATAAAACCAGAGGAACATCACCAGGTAGGATCACGGAAAAAATATTGTTTGTGAAGCCTTATTCAAGGACGTGATTGAGTTTTCAGGAACATGCTTTGATATTCCCAAATTATTGTGCAGCAAATGAAGTCAAATAAGTATGCTATTTTTTAAAATTAAATAAATTAGGATTTTTTTTTTTAAAAAAAGAGTCTGTGGTTATAACAAGAATCATGAAGAATTTTCTATAGACAGTTTATTCTCCTGCTTTCTGAATGAGTGCCTGACTTGTTCATGGTAAATTCTATGAATCTATTGAAGCATCCATTAGACAAGTTTAATAATAACCACATTTTGAAACCTGTATTGCTGTTAGGATATAATCATAGCTTCTGAGTTTAGCATATAATACGCGTATCCTACATAAAATGTAGTGTTATTACTATATATGGAAAACATAGGTGAAATAAATTTCCTGAATTTAGGAATACCAAGGAATAAAAAACCGATTTATTTTTTAAAAGTTAAAAGGATACAACTAACTTTAATGAAGTAAGAAGAATATTTTTAACTTCTTGTTGGTTTTGCACTCATAGCAATACATTAGAAAAAATGTGGTATGAAGTTTCTGGCCAGGCCTTTCCAGTCTAGTTTGAAGGTTCAGACTCACTTGTAACCCACCTGCAGGCTTAGCCCCAGAGCCCCAAATAATCACACAATGTCTTATATTAATATGATGCTGATCAGCCTATAGCCCAGGCATATAACTTGCTAATTCTTAATTCTTAAACTAGCCCATGATTCTTATCTTGTTTAGCCAAGTAGCTTGGTACCTTTTCTTGGAGCCGTAGGTTGTTTTCTTTCCTCTGAGTCTGCTGGCATCTCTGATGGTACCTCTGCTTTGCTCTTTCTGTTCCCAGAGTTTTCTTAGTCTGGTAGCCCTGCCTGCACTTCCTGTCTGCACTTCTGTCAATCAGCATTTTTATTAAACCAGAAAGTGGAACAATTGCTTTCAATGTAACAGAACATAATCCCACGACAGAAAATCAAAATGTTTATATGTAAGAAACTCTCTGAAATGCATGATTTGTCACAAATAACTTTCTTAGAGCTTATTATACTAGTTTAGGTAATACTGTTTTTCTAAAACAAAACAAACAACAACAAAAGAACCTCACCAATGTTTAGTGTACTTAGCATGTAAAAGGTTATTTTTTCCTTTCTCATAAAGTGTGAAAGAGTACAACAGTAGATGAGTTTTTCTGTCAAAGGTAATTCATACCCTCTCATTCTTTCTATCTTGTAGCTTCAGTGGAGTTGCCACATCTTCAATGATTCTTGGAAGGTGAAAATATAGGAAGCAGGCATGCACATACTCAGAATAAAGATGCATCCTTTCTTATCAGATTCTATCTTGCAAGATCTCTAACTAGACACACACAGCAGTAAGGGCAATTTGAAATAAATCCTCATCAATCAGTTGATACATGTCAAGAAACAGGTACCAATAAAAATAAGCTTTTAAGTGGAATCCCTGTATCTATTGCAAATTAGCAATAAAAAATAACTAAGGTTTATTTTCTACTACAACGTGAGAAATAGATTATGGAGGAGGCTGACCGATGACTGCTGTGTGAGTTTATAGGCAGTGAGATGAGAGCATTGGTGAGTGACACAGCAATAATTTACTATAGGTTTCAAAAATCTAGAAACCAATCATGTGTATTCAGAATAAATAATAAATCTTTTTGTTGATACATATGTTTAGCTTATATCTGGATAACATACTATATAGCATTTTTGAAATATCAGCTAAATTTAAAAAAATTAGGCAAAATGTTAAAGAAAAGAATGTGAATACACACTGCTGGGCTTCAGAGCTACCTGTATTCTGCCTGTTCATCTCTCCTTCTCTCTACCTCCAGACAACTACTGACTTTAAAACTATCTCCATGCTTTTTCTTTCTGTGGGTCACACAGTTTTGAAAACCACAGCTCCTAATCTTTTCTTTCATTTAATTTGTATGTTTTATGGCATAAATTCTTTCTTATCATTGAATAAAAGTAACATTTCATAATATGCTTTGCCTCAGTTTATCAATTTGCTCACTGAATTGACAGATTCCATGTATCAGCTATTGGAATAACACTAATATAAGCATGTATCTTCAAGATTTTGTGGAGACCTGTTTTCAGTTCACTTCAGTAAACACCAAAAGCCATCTTTACTACAACTAAGAGTAACCATGGTTTTAATTTGGCAGAAAACTAAGTGTCCTCAAAGCACTTATTCCATATGTACTATCATCAGGGAGTCAGCTTTTTAACTGTGCATCTTTATTGACATTTGATGCTGTCTTGCTTTGAGTTTTGGCCATCCTAAGACCTGCATGATAATGTTTTCTTTATATTAGTTATATTCCTGTTGGAACTGTAAGCATCTTCCTGAATGAAGTGTCTGTCCAGGCCTGTGGTTGTTTGAATGGGAATATCTCCCACAGGCTCATATATTTGCGTTTTTGGTTATCAGTGGGTAGACCAGTTTGAGAGGATCAGCAACTGTGGCCTTGTTGGAGGAGGTATGTTACTCTGGGTGGACTTTATGATTTAAAAAAGCCCAAACTATTCCACGGTAGCTTCTCTATCTCTCTTTCATTTTGCCTGTCTGCCTATTTGCCTCTCTGTCTGTCTGTCTGCTTCTCTGTCTTCTGTATGTATGTATGTATGTATGTATGTATGTATGTATGTATGTATGTATATATGTATATATATATGTATATGTATACCTCTCTCTATCTCTTTGTCTCTCTGCTTTCTGCCATGTGCTTGTGGAACATATGTAAGCTCTCAACTACTTTTCCAGCACCATAAGTCTTTCTGTTGCCATGCTTTATACTATAAATTCACAAATTCATGCCTTCAGACAGCATGCATGTCCTAATTAGATGCTGTCTTTTATAAGATGACTTATTCATGGTGTTTCTTAACAATGAAAAAATAAATGAAGCAGATTATTTATTTCCTCCTTGACTGGGCTCCTCTGTTTTTTTTTTTTTGTTGTTGTTGTTGTTGTTCAATTTTATGAGATTTTTGTATGGGGACGGCTACAGGATTTTATCAGATATGTCTTTTGAGAGCAATGCTTTCCAATCTGTGATTTGTCATCATATCTTCTTGATAGTGACCTCATGAATGATAGTATTTTATTTTAATTGAGTTTGTTGATCGTAAATGTGGTGTTTCATTTTTGAAAATCAAAACTACTTTAAAAAATACTAATATTTTACCTCTGTGATGTTTTGACAATTAAAAAAATACACTTCTCTTTTAGATATTCTTGCTGTTAAGAGAACAAATAAATGAAGCAGAAGTAGAAGGGTAAGGATTAGAAGACTAGCTGAAGACTATGTCAAAGGCAGGGGCTTACTGAAGTAGATCCTGTGTGAGTGGGAGGTGGCAGAGTCTATGCACAGATGGAGGGATGGCCTTCGATGGAATCATAGCTCATAGTGTGCTTATATGTGAACAGCAGGAACACAGAGTATGTGGGTGCAGATGCTGAAAAGTGAATGGATGTGACTGTGGGAGTCTGCAGAGTTCTATTCTGAAGCCTGATTTTCTCAGTGAATAAGAATTGGAGAACAAAAATGGGAAAGTGGTACTGGGGATTTGGAGAGAAAAAATCAGAAAATGAGAGTGTACAAAATCAAGGGAAATACAACAGGGTTGTCAAGAGTCACTCACAGCTGTAGCCTAGGATGTGAAATTGTCTGTGATGAATTTATAGGGTCAGTTCTGTCTTCATGATTGAGTTCATTTCTTTAGTTGTGTTTGCTATAGAGATGTATGTCATGAGGAGGCAGATGATCTCATGTTGTAAAGTTCTCAAAAAGTACAGTAAAGAGAATGCATGGTTTGCATGCATATGAAGAAGTAACTCATACACATATTATATATTAGCCAACATTCTATTGTTCAAGTTTTCTTTCTGTTGCACTGATAAGCACCATGAACAAAGATGAGGAAGAAGGAATTGATTTTGGTTTACACTTCCAGGTAACAGTCCATTGTGGAGGAAAGCCATGGAGGAACTCAACTAAAAGATTTAGAAGCCATAAGGACCTGGAAACAACCTAACTGCCTCTCAACTGAAAAATGGATTAACAAGCTCTGGTACATCTAAACAATGGAGTACTACTCAGCACTAAGAAAAAAATGATAATCTAAAATTTGCAGGCAAATGGATAGATTTGGAGAACATTATCCTGAGCAAGGTATCACAATCACAGAAAGAGAACAGAATATGTACTCACTTATTAGTGGACTTAAAAATAAAAAGATGCCATTGTACACAAGACCTCAAGGCTAGAACATAGCTAAATTACACAGAGCCTCAATTCTGCATTGATGGTCTCTGGCAGGGGTGTAAGTGAAGAAAGACTTGTTTTCTTTAAGGGTCTGGCCACAGGGAGTTTAATTATGTTCCTGTAAGTAAATGAGCAGTATGAATGGGCTTTTTGTAAATGGGGAGATAATAAGTGTGAGTATGAATCTGAGAGGTCTGACAACTGAGTTTGATGTGGTGCATGATGTAAAACCACCAAATTATATATATATATATATATGTACATATATATATGCACATACATATATATGCAAAGAAGCCATAGGGAACTCTTGTTACTGGTTTGCTCCCATGCTAATATTTAGTTATCTTTTTTTTATATATAGGCTTATTGGGCTACAGATGTTATCACCAACAATGGGCTGGAATCTCCAACATCAATTAGAAATTCAGGAAGCCCTCATGTCACAGTGATGCAAACAGTTCTTCAGTTGCAGTTCTCTCTTCCCAGGTGAGTCACACTGATAATTGAGTCACTCTGATAACTAAAGTTAACTATTACATCTGAAGGCAACAGTCAGGGGAAGCTTATTATTGAGATTGGAAAACCTAAGTTTGATTTGTTTGGTGGTTGATCTGGTCTTCTGACAAAGTGAGCTTGAGGCAGAGGAAGTGAAAGTTGGGTGGTGAATACGATGCATAAGACTGTTGTAATGAGAAACTGACATTGATTATGGCAGAGTCAGGGGTTGGCCATAGAAGAGAGTGAGAGAAAAGGAATGTTTCAAGTAGCTTGCATACAGGATGCTGGAAAGATGATCTATATGAACAGTCGCCACTACAAATGTAAGACAGGATTATTTTGGGAATAGTAGCAGTGAGTCAGGAGCTAAAAACATCACAAATGAGGAGGAGTTTCTAGATGCTGGGTATGCAGCACTAACAGTGAGAGGTAGTACTTGATAATGCCCTACTGAAATATGACTCAAAGATGTAGATTTTTAGGAAGAAAAAAATATGATCCAGACCCCACAGTGAAAAAGCAAATTCCCTTCCAGAAATACAGTAGTAAAATGGCTATGGGCAAAACAGCTACAATTTGAGAGAACAGCAAAACAAGCAGAGCTCTTCAGAAGAGCAGTTAGTAGAGGCAACAACAGATGGTATTGAAAGGCTGAGGTTGAAGGGACTTGGGTGAGAGTCTTTTTTAAATGATGGAAATGGGTCTTCAGGGATGATCAGAGGTGGGATTGGATGTTATGGAGGAGTGAAAGAAGAAAAGGAAAGAAAACATATGTGATGACGTCATGAATAGTGCAGTGGTTTGAATGAGAATGGCCCGCATAGGCTCAGATATTTGAACTTTGGCACTCACTTGGTGGATAGCTTAAGAGATAGATCATTGCTAGAGATAGTTTGTCACTGGGGCAGGTTGGAGAGCTTATAGTCTGACTCCACATTTAGTTTACTCTCTCTGTTTCATGCTCATGATGGAGATGTAGTTCTCAAATCCATATTCCCACTTGCAATTCACTGCCATGTATCTCTACCATAACAGACTCCTATTGCTCTGGAACTATAAGTCAAAACAAATATTTCTTCTGTAAGTTGCTTTTAGTCATGTTGCATTGTTAAAAAAATAGAAAAGTAATCAATATACCTAGAAATTCTTTGTAAAAAGTTAATTTTCTTTGATAGTTGACAAAGTTGAACCACTAGGTTTTAAAGTGGAGATCTGGAAGAAAAAAAAAAAAAAAACAAGTGATGCAAATTAACAAGAAACTTGTCTTTCCCTGGATTATAGCACCCATTCATCCTTATCACTCTAAACCTGAAAAAAGTATACCTTCTGTCAAACTGTGAAATAGTTAATGCAAAACATTCATAATCCTTTTGTCCATGAACTTCTCCATTATTTATTCAGTGTCAAAGGCTCACAATCTAAATATAGAAATGATTAAAATAATTTGCCAAGTTCTGTGTTGGGAGAGCCAAAGAAAAAGAGGCAAATGCTAGGTGGCATTATTCCACAGCAACACTTAGTATTTTGAATGTTTTAAAAATTAGACAATAAAACATAATTCTACAATGCAACAGCATTATACAATTTTATTTACTGAATCATAAGTTTATCTGGAAAACTACCATGGTGTCAATGTAACAATTATACCATATAAAGTAGTTATAGTTATTATAATCTTAAAATTCTCTCTCTATGTGCATGTGTGTATTACTTATAAATTTAGAATAAAAGAAGTTGTTTCATCACATTACAGTGAATGTCTAAAAAGGTAAAAAAAAACTATAGTTATCAAAGATGGTAATGAATTAGAAATCCTTGTAATGAAGTACCACATAAAAATATAGATTTTCAGAATTTTTTAAACCTGAGAACTGATATATTTAAAAAAATAGAAGGATAAAAAAGTAACTAATATATTATCAATAATACTCTGAGTTATTTCAATTTTCAAATATTACTTGTCTAGCAAAATAACACACCAGCTGTTATTGCTTAAGAAGTAGGCATATGTGAAGGTATGTCTCTCATGCCAGCTCTCTCAGGTATGTCCTGAACATCTTCGTGCACCTTACATAGTCTATTGTGCCTACCTCTTTATTCACATAAACCAGCTTTCTCTTTTGAGTCTTCCAAAAAAGAATCCCAGTAATGAAATCTCCACATTCACAAACCTATATCTGCTGAAACAAGCCCCACACATGCAAAGATTGAAACACTTTTGAATTACACATGGACACACAATAACAGAAAGAAATTCACATGTCCAGTTGATCAAAGAGTATTGTTCCTCTCCCAAAGCCCATGAATCCAGTAGAAATGTTCATTAGTGAGAATCACCTAGATAAACCCATGGACAAATAACTCAACAGTCATAAATCTTATCAAAGAATTCAAATTAATTTTAAAAAGTAAATAAAACAGCTCAATGAATTTTTAAAGGAATGGCAGCACCTGCCTAAGTGATGTGTAAGGAAAGTCAAACATATGTCACATTGAAATGAAAAAGATAATCAGAAAAGAGAATTCAAAAAACTGAATTCTAAACAGAGTTAACACTGTTTAAGAGAACACAACCTGAAATGAAAACACAGTTGAATAGTTCAATAACCCAATTATGAAACTCAGGGAAATACCTTACAAGTAGAATGGATCAAGTTGATAATAGAATGTCAAGACTTGAAGAAAACAGAACAATTGGATGAGTCAAGCACGATGAAAAAATTTTTTAAACTAAGCAGAAAGAAGCATTCAAGACCTGTGGAATATGTTGAAAAGAGCAAAACATCACATTATAGGTGCTGATTAAGGAGAAGAATTCCAAGTCAATGGCATAGACCAAATTTTCCAAAATATCATAGAAGAAAATGTCATTGAACAAAGGAAAGACACATTTATAGATAGAAGTACATAAATGGAGGAGTGCAAAAGAAATTCTCCATAATATATTATGACTAAAATGTTAAATATATAGAAAAAGAGTGGTTAGTAAAAACTAAAAGAAAAATTACAAATAACATAAAGGAAATATTTTCAGAATAAAAAAAGTTGATTTTTCAATGGAAACTTCTAAAATGAAAAGAGAATGGAAAAAATTCATGTCATGTTGTAAAGAACCATAAATGCCAATCAAAACCATGGAACCCCCAAAACTATATGCTATTGTTTAAATAGAAAGAAAAATATTTTGTTATATAGACAAGCTAAAAGTGTTCATGTTCACCAAACCATCTCTACAAAGAATATTGTAAGCCATACTTTGAGCTATAGAGGAACATGTATAGCCTTGAGACTGTGGGAATAAACAAAATAATCACTACTGAAATATAAAATATATCTAAGCAGAAAAAAATCTATAGAAATTGATGTAAACTTTTCAATAATATATGTAAGTTTTGATGGCATTAATTCCTCAATCAGAAAAGGATTATTGAATTTATTAAGCAGCAAATTTCATCTAATATGTCTAAAAAAATTCATCTTGCCTCTTTCTTTCAAAGATAACTGCTACCTAAAAGAGAAAGGATGTTGACAAAACATATTACAAGCAAATAAGGTCAGGTAGCAAACAGGTTCCACAATCATAATGTTCAATAAAATAGATTTCACGTTTTGATTAATTTACAAAGATAAAGAAGGGCCATTATTATAATTGAGAAACTCTCACACCATAATGAATTAAGGAAAATAAAGTAGCTCCATACACATATCATATCTAAAGACATAAAAAGCCCACAATCAACAGAAAAGTATCCCATGGTAATTTCAAAATATTATGGAGATTAAATAATTACTGAATGATAAAGGGGTCAGTTAAAAGTCAAGACGAAAATGTAAAAGTTCATCAAATTAAATGAAAACAAAAACAAAAGTCCACAAACCCACCAGGACACATTAAAGCCTTCCAAAGAGAGGAATTTATAGTTCTAAGTACATCCATTAAACTAATAAAAAATGACAAATTAATGATTTAATGATGCAACTCAAAAATCTAGAAAACTAAGAACAACCCAAAATTAAATCTAGTAGATGGGAAAAAATCAATACAACAGAGACAAAAGTCCAGAATGTTATAGGAAATATTTTAAAAGTTTTCATCTCTTTAAATTAGAATATCTAAAAGAAATAAATGAATGTCTAGATTCAACTAAGTAACAAAATTAAGCCAATAAAAATACCAATTTAAATTGATGCACAGCATACAAGGATACATATTCAGTAATAAAATAATTAGCAAATAAAATATGCACAAACTGCATTTTGATTATGCTCTTGTACACTGTAAATATTTGTCACTGTAAATATTGATTTAATAAAATGCTGATTGGCCAGAGGCTAGGCAGACAGGAATTACAGGTGGGGCAACCAGACAAGAATAATTCTGAGAAGGGGAAGAGTTAAAGATGCCAGCAGATGCAGAGGAAGCAAAACAAGAATGCTACAATTAGAAAAGGTACCAAGCTGTTGCACTAATTCTAGTTATAATGAAAGAAACTCAGAGCCAGTAATCAGGAAAAGCCTGAAATATCAGAGTGAAACACCACAGTCAAATCTCACCCAGCTATCTTCCACCTTTCTCAGTTTTGCTCCTGATCACTTTTAATGCCTGTTGTTTTCTAAGCCTACCTTAAATACCTTCTTAGCCCAGCTGTATCTCATCTTGGTTAAGATTTAAGCCATGCGCTACTATATTTGGCGGTCAGCCTTGAACTCACAGAAAATGTCTTTCTCTGGAGTTATGGGATTAAAGACATAGGCCACCACTCCCAGATTTCCAATTGCTGGGATTAAATTTATGTGCCATGGAAGCCCAGCTGTTTGGATTTGTACTCACAGAGATCTTCTGGATCCCTGTGCTGTGTGAGTTACCACTGTTCTGTTATCCCTGGAACTCATGGAGCTACCTGTGCCTAGTTTGATTGTGGACTGAATTCTTGATATTCCAGGTTTTATTAAATATGTAACATGTCAGCACACCAAGCCATATGGCTAAGGTTAAGAATCATGGGTTAGTTTAAGAGTTAGAGTTAACAAGTAATAAGCCTGATTCATAGGTTGAATAGCTTATAATTAATATAAGCCCTTGTGTAACTATTTGGAACTAAATGCTTCAGGACTGCTTGAGCAGGACAGAGAAACTTCTGACTACAAATAACCAGGTGATTAACAGCAGAAGCCCACTATCGTGGTATGAACCCGCCAAGAGATATGTTTTAAATGAGGTTTATTTTGTGAGAATTGCTTACAAAACAGAGAAGGTTTTAAGAGAAAGTGAAGGGGTAAGGTTGCAGCACGCTGGAGCGTTTCTAAGGAAAGCTCCTCACCCACACGCCACATGTCCAAACACCAGCGCCACAGGCCCTGAACCGCACCACAGACTGGAACCCATGTCACCAGTCCGAAAAACTGCGGGAGGTCCCGGCCCTGTGTGAGAGAACGCTGGCTTCCTGTCTCTCTCTGGGTGTTGTACTTCTGAAGCTCGTTCTCGTTGACCATGCCCCTCTCTGCTCCAGCACTCTGCCGCAATCTGTTCACATGTGTAGCTTCTGATTTCCCACTACAGCCCACCATACTTTCAAAAAAATTTATACAACCAATGATCCCTAAATTATTGTTTTTTAAATGCAAGTTAAAGAAGACTTCAACATTTGTCTTTAAAATTAGTATTGCTCTAATACCAGAACCAGATGTAGATACACAAAAATAATAAATATAAATAATAATAATATTGCTGGTACTGACAGTGATGGTGGTGATAATATTAGAAAGAAAAGAAGAAAGAGAGAGAAAGAAGGGCAGAGAACCAAATTCCTGATAAACACACATATAAAATTTCTCAATAAAATACTTTCAAACTGGGCGTATACCCTAAAGATGCACATTCGAACTCCAAAAGCATTAGCTCAACTATATTCATAGCAGCATTATTTGTAATAGCAAGAACCTGGAAACAACCTAAATGCCCCTCAACTGAAGAATGAATTAACAAACTGTGGTACATCTACATAGTGGAGTACTACTCAGCAATAAGAAAAAAATGATATCCTAAAATTTGCAGGCACATGGATGGATTTGGAGAATATCATCCTGAGGGAGGAATCACCAACCCAGAAAGATAAGCAGGGGATGTACTCACTCATTAGTGGACTCAAACAGAAAAGCAAAAAGCAAAGCATGTCCAAGCTGCAGACCACAAACACTGAACAGCTTTGGACTGGCACCTCAGAGCCCATTCCCTCCAGAGGAACTTCTGACCCAGTCTTGATGTTAGGGAGAGGAAAGTGGATCTGCCAGGAGTAGATGCTGAACTAAGCCATATTGAGACCTTGGGACCTCCTGTCAATGCTGGGGAGAAGATAAAGAGATGTGGAGAAGAGAGAGTGACTGGAAGGTGCAGGAGGGGGAAGGGAGCTTGAACAAGGATATACAGGGATAAAAAACATAACTTTATTCATAATAAAAATAAAATTAAAAATATATAAATAAAAAGAAAAAAAAAAAGAAGAACAAAGGGTTATCCACTATCACCACTCCTTTTCAATATAGTATTTGAAAGACTAGCAAGGACCATAAGACATGGAGTAAAATCAAAACTATACAATAAAAAATACTTGAATTATTCATATTTACACATGATTTTCTTTTATACACAAAAGATACTAAAGGAAATACCAGAATCCTTCTGGAACTATCAAAACTTTCAGAAAGATGTCAGTATAAAAAATAAGCTTACAAAATTAAGCCTTTTATGTACTGATAAAAATCCAACAGAGAGTTAATGACAAATGCTTCACAGTCACTCCAAAAAATGAATTGATATTTAGGTAAAACCAATCTATGGGGAGAAAAGTCTCTAAATAAAACCTAAACACCTGAAGAAGGAGATTGTGGAAAACACCATAGATAGAGTCCATATCAACTGACACACATAATGTTGAGAAAATTACCTTTCTACTAAGAGCAATTGACAATTCAATGCATTTCAATGTAAATCTCTACAACATTTTTCATATGAAAAGAATCTTCAAAACATTTGGAACCACAAATGTTTCTAGTATCCAAAGCAAATAATCTTATTTAAGCATAAAAGATCAATGTTGTAGGAATTAACATATCATATTGCCAGCTATACTATAGAACTATTGTAATAAAACAGCATAGAACTGGCATAGAATCAGAAATGTAAATCAAGAGAACAGGGAAAACACAACATGAATAAACGCTACTAAAATCATCTGATATTTGATGAAAATATCAGTAATACATGCTGGAGAAAGGACAGACTCTTCAACAATTTGTTAGGGACATCAATGTGTCTACATATACATGAATAAAATTAGACAAAACTTTTTATTATGTACACAAAACAATTTCAAATCAATTAAATACCTAAATATGAAATCTCAGTCACTGAAACTCAAAAACAAAATATAAGCATTGTCATTCAAATAAAATGGATGTTGTAATGGGCTTTCTGAATAGAACTCTATTTGCTCAGGAATGAAAGAAACTAAGGCCCACAATTGGTAAATGGTACTTTATAAAACAAAATAAGCTCTACACATTTAAATAAACAAAACCAAACACACAAAACAAAGCAACAATAACAAAACTATTCAAACAAATAAACAAACAAAAGAGTCAAACAAGTAAAGAGGAAATCAAGAGTGGAATAGAATCTTTGTCAGCAATATATCTGATGAGAATTAATTTCCAGAATATATTTAGAGAAGTAATATATAATATAGATGTACAATATCCAATATGTACACACATACACATATATCACTGAAAAAAATCAAAGTAAATAAATGACTTCATCTAAAAATTGGGTCCACATGTGAATGGTGAAGTCTCAAAACAAAAATAAAATAGCTAAGGACTATCTTTGAAAGAGTTCAACATCATTAGCAATCATAGAATACATAATGAAAATTTTGGTTATTTCAGCATTGCACAGTCATACTCAGTGATGCTGTATTTATAAGACTTGGAAAAGAATACAACAGAAATATACTTCAATTGATAACTAAAAATGAAAATATAATGCATAGACACAGTGTAATTCTATTCTGATATAAAGAAATTTTAAAAAGTATCAACTGAGTTACATAAACCAGAAAGACAACTGACAAAATGTCTGTATCCTAACTATGAATCTTGTACTGAGAGTATGTAGCCTGGAGAAACCCCAGAAATAGGGAAAATAAAACGATAATATATTAAGGTTTGGGTGAAGATGCTCTGTGGAAGAGGCATAATTAGACATAGGTGCTATGAATGTTAAAATAGAAAAAGCAGGGAGGGGTGATTTACCCGGGAAGGTGGAAGAAAATAAACACAAAAGACTAGTGGAAAAAGTGTAATAAATAAAACAAATAATTTTTAAATAAGCCATGGAGAAACATTTTAAGTTTACTTAAAATACATATATATATGTATATAATATATGTGTATTATGTCACTTGAGGATATATGCACTTTCCTCAAATGCCATAGTCAATTAAAAAAAGTTCAGACCCAATGCCCCAAGCATAGGAAGTTTCCCATCAAGTTTTGGCCAGAGGAACTGAACAGATTTCCAAAATAATATGTTCTTGCTATTTCCCTTGGTTGCCTCTTAGAACTTTGATAAGAACATATTGCTGAAGATATGCACAAATCAGTCACAAGTAAAAGAGGAATGGAGCTATACCAGACCTGGAAGCCTCCTCTGTGAGGTCTAGCTCTCCTAGTATCTGAAGATGCTACCCAAGCTGCCAAAAGAGAAAAGCAACCAGTAACTCTCCTCAGTTTTAAAGCCTACTAACCACAACACTGACTATCATGGCAAGCTATCCATAGTAGTGCAGTAGTGACACATATCTTCAGTGTGACAAGTAGCATTATAAATGGACTTACAGCACACTCACTGAGATTTAAATCATACCTGGTAATATAAATCCAGTCAACTCAGTGGCTTATGAGATAATGTACCTCAGGGGAGAACATAATACTATCATTTTTCAAGATCAGCATAATGTAACACTAAAAGTACCTACCTTTGGGTGTGCATGTGTTAGTCTCTTTTTATTTGTTTTAATTTGTTGTTTTCTGAAGAGAAAAAAAAACATGTAGATTTGAGTGGATGGGGAGGTAAGGGGAGTCTGGGAGGATTCAGAGGAGGAAAACTTTATCAGAATATATTGTATGGTTAAAAATTATACTAGAGATAAATGTAGCTTTCAACCATTATCAAAGAAGCTCATTTTTGCTACCCATAGGTCATGTTGATAATCCTCAAATGGTCAATATGAATAGAACAAATTACTGTTGGATGCCCAATATTCCAGATTTTATTAAATATGTAATATATCACTATGACCACATATACCACTGGTAGGTATAGTGTGACTAAGCATTACACAAATGTCATAATGTCAAACTTCATCTACTTATTTAATAAAGTGTTAATAAGAATGACAATGCTTCATATGGAATCTGGCAGAATATTCAAAAATTTATATAGAAATGTGAAAATTATAAATAGCAAAGTTCCCTTGAAGAAGGATGTGGGAGGACTTTCATTGCCATCTAAAAGCCAATTTTCAAAGCATATGGTCCAGACACAAGGGTAGGTGAGAGAACACTGAAAAATAGGGAGCCTACAAATAGTCCCATCTACATATGGACACTTCCTTTGGAAGACAAGAAGATTTCAAGAGTAGTAGAGTAAAGGCATTTCATAAATACAGTGGAGGTAGGAGAACCTTCTCATGAAACTAAAAGGAAGGACCCTGGTGCTCTGGTATGCAGATGTTTCTGAAAAGTTTGTCTGAAACAGATCATGTTGATACAAATATAAAAATACACACACACACACACACACACACTGAGCAAATATAAAAGCAAATAAATTTAATAGAATTTCTATGGCAGAAGGTAGAATATTTTTAAGGCTTGTTTCATGTTTGCTTATATATATATGTGTGTGTATATTTGTATATAATGTATGCCTATATTTGTACTTACATAAACAGTTTAAATGAAATCATGTTATTTGGAGTGATTTTGCTCCCTTCAAAAGCCAAGATCACACTTTCAGACATGGGGAACTTCCCTTCATTTTATTCTTATTTAGAGAATAAGATTACTTATTAAGAGAATAGATATCGGTTATCTCTTATTTAGAGAATAAGATTACTTATTAAGAGAATAGATATAGGTTATTGCAATTGCCCTTGTTTGCTTCCCAGAACGTAATGTAAGTCCATATTACAACATTTTAGATACACAGCTAAGAATACTCAATGTAGAATTTCTCTGGAATCCTCCTCTGAAAGGCTTACCTTTCATTGTATCCAAAGGTGTTGTGCAAGCTGCTGAGCAAGAAAAGCAGTCAATAGTCCTTCCCAAATGTAAAGCCTTAAAACAACTACTGTGGCAAGATATCTCCAAGGGCACCATAATGGCAGGCATATTTTCTTTATGACTGGTTGTATTTTCATTGGACCTACGTTCTGCTCAATAGGAGGGAATTAATGCATCATATTGTAAACAAAAGAAACTATTTGTGGCTGGTGAGACCCTAGAGCTACCTACCGCTGCTTCATTCCTAAATCAGAATAATTTCCAACTGCATTCTGTATACCTATCCTTATATCCATGGATAAGCATAGCTCTCACCCTCATCAAAGAAGATTCTTTGTACAGAAGAAAAAGGGTATCACAGAAATCCACACAGATGAAATTGCAGAGAACAACTGCTGAAGAGACATTTCCACTCCTAAATGATACTTCTTCATCATAATCTTTATATCTAAGGCTCAAGAAAAAAATCACAGAAGTGGGGACAGTAGGATCATAAGGACATGAACACCAGGTCATCTTCTGAGACCTAGTATCTTCTGTATATAACATGTTAGTTCCATGAAATTTCATTTATATGGTTGCCTAACTGCTCACACATCAGTAGGTAGCCTCTTGAAGGAGTTATGGAGTATCTTACAAGGTTCTACCCCTGGGGTACAGTCACAAGAAAATAATGGTATCTCAGGAAAGTAATCAATCTTCTCCAGGGATGATCCCCCTGAAAGGTTAGTTAATCCCAGGTAGTCACCCTTAAAATTATATACATATAAACAATACTAATATGAGCTCAGTTGTGGTCTAATCATATTTGGGTATATGTATGTATGAATGTATGTATGTAGTATATAATTAAAGTAAATGGGCTAGACCCTCCAGAGCAGGCATCTAATCCAAGCAAGAACCCAGAGAACTGAGTAGTCAGCTTTTTCTCCATGCTCCATAACCTCAATTCAAAACTTCCCTGTGGTGATATATTGTATATTTAATAAAAAATAGTTTAAAATATCAGAGGATAAGTGAATTCTCTCTCTTTTACCTGGCTAGCTCAGTCAGTAAAACACAGAACTTTTAATCTCAGGGTCATGGATTCCTGCCCACATTGGGAGCCAGATATTGCACAAATTCTATTTAGTATTATAATGAAAAAACCTAGAGCCAGATATTGTGGAAAATCTGGAATGTCAGAAAGATAGAGAATAAACCACAGCTAATTCTTACCCAGCAAACTCTTAGGCTGAACAGGGTAAGTCTTATCTTCACAGGTCATTTGACTGACTGGTTGCTTAGATCAAATGGCTCAATTTCTGTCTTCTTTAGCCTTATATTTCTTCCCTCATTCAGCTATTTTACTTCCTAATTCAACTTTCATAGATCTAGACTTAAAGGTGTGTGCTATCATTGCATGACTATAGGCCTTGAACTCACAGAGATCCAGACAGATCTTCTTTGTGATGGGATTAAAGGTATGTGTCACCACTCTCTGACCTTCCTGGCTTGGCTCTGTGGAAGCCTTGTCCTCTGATATTCCAGACTGCTTTTATTAAATATATAGTATATCACCATACTTCCCAGATCACTTTTAAACACTAGACAAAGCAGGGAAGAGAGGCATAGAGAAGGTATAATTATCTGAGGTCTTGGCTGCCCTTCACATACATGGATGAAATTAGAGAAGCTTGTTTTGGAATACATTCTTGGTTTTGCAGAGTATAGAATGTTCTTTTTCTCCGTGGGTCTTCTTGCAAACACTGTCAGGCTTTTTTGGCCTATCATGGGCTGCTTTGAAGGTTTAAGTTCTGCTCTTAGAGTATTGAAACTGAACCTTTACCTCACCAGGTAAAAGACAAATTCATTTTCTCTGGGCATTGTGAGGACCTTTGAATTATAGCTTGAATTATGCTTGTCAACCTAAAACCATTAATTTTATAGATTATATTTCAAAACATTTACCAATGTTTATTTGTCTCTATACATATTATCTTTTCATGAGGCAGCTTCAAAAGATGGAAATGGCCCAGGATTTCTTTTATCTCTGAGTAACTCTGACTAAGAAATAGCCTAGTGAATGTTCTTACAATTGATTTTTATAAGAAAATGTAAAACAATACTTGGCAGAGCAATTTTCTGCATAAGTCTTAACTGCATTCAAGGATCATTGGCTAGATCAGCTCATTCTAGTTAGATTGTGTCTTTGGAACTAAAGCATTTTGAAATGTCCCCCTGACAATGCCATGTTACAACTGTTAGCTGCTACTTAAGGAAGGTACCTTTAAAAGATAACTTTTAGATTACATTACTTTAAAATAGCCTTTGGTTTTCTTTAGCTATAATTTCCTGGTGCAAGCTTAATATGCCCTCAGGTGTTGCAGTACATCACTTGAACTTTTCAGTCAGGCCCATGGTCCATGACATTAAGCTAACATGTCCCAAAATAGGACTTCACCACTCCTCAAAGGATTTTGCTGTATGGCTTGACATAGCTTCCATAAGTAAAATTCCCTTGTCATGTTGTTCAAGAAGAGCATTACATTACCATGTTCTTCTGAACTCTTACAGCTAATAAGTATTTCTCTATTCTTGTTTTGTAATTGTGCTTATTTTGACTTTGAACCCACCTAGGTGTGAGGCCATGACATGCAGTTAGATCATCAGAACTTAAACCTTCTGGTTTTATGTTTCAGTGCATGTCAAGTTCATGTTTAAGGTCCTAAGAACTTTCAATATGCTTTTTCAATGTTTAATGGAACCCTGAAATCATCTTGTAATATGGAAGAAATATATATAGCTTTCATTTTCTCTCATCAGGATTTTCTCATCATTGGTTCCTATCAGTGCTCTCAGACATTCCAGCCTTTCTTTTCTTCACCCATATCACCTCTCCTAATAGAAAGTGCATGGATTTAGAAAGCCTGTTCCTTCTCATTCCAATATCAGGTCAAATACTCCCCTATGCCTCTTTTACTTTCTACTGCAAGCCCTCTTATCTTTCTCTTGTCAGGTGCCTTTGAATTATCTCCACATTTTGAAAGTCACATGGCTTATTTGTTTAGAAATAGCCCCTATACATTCTAACGGCACAACAGCATTTCACATCCTAATTGTTTCTATGTTCCTGGTTAAAAAAACAAACTGGCCACAGCTGCAGTCAGTGTAATAATATGACTATGAATAGCCCCCACAATAAACCCTGGCAAGGTGAGGTCTCCATTTGCAGAAGATGATCTTGAGATTTTTCTATGTGGGCTTCACTTCTTGAGGTTTGTCTGCTTCCTGAGTGCAGATATAATGAGACCAGCTACTTCACACTCCTGCTGCCATCCCTCCCTTTAAACTTTAAGCCAAAATAGATATTTTATTCTTTAAGGTGCTTCTTTTCAAGTATTTGGTCATATAAATGAGAAAAGTAACTAAACACAAGTGTTCAATAAATGTTCATGGCACAAGTTTAAAGTATCCACAGGTGAAATACTGAATTTATAAACCTTATATTATTCTTACTTTTCACCCCTTTTCTTTTTTACATTATTTGTTCCTAAGGTAACTGAGGCTGTATTACTCATCTTCCTTTGACTATATATTTATTAATAGAAGAAGCAGGTAAAATATGTAAGTCTATTATACTAAAGATGAGGATCATGGCCATAAATTTCACCACCAACTATATTTTTTCAGCAACTTTTCGGATGAAACCATGGGACTGGGGATAGAAACAGTGCAGATATTGCTATTGGAGAAAATATACTCGTCACAGAAGAACTGGTTCTTCCAAAGAATCACCAAAACAAAAGAGAAGTAATGTCCTCCCTCTCCACAAGTATTCTCCAGTCTCATTTTAATTCAGGGATTTTTAAAGAATTCAGTTTAAGCTCAACTTGGAACTTCTTATTGATTTTCTCAGCACTATTCATGACGGTCATTTATACTCACATGGTATGTTTGTGACTGGCATTATTAGGTGAAAATGGAATCTGGCTGAAAGGAGAAAAAGTAGACGTATATTGTGGAGCAATTACCATATAAATAGACATTAGCAATCTGAAAGACTCCTCCACATAAAATTAGTGAAACAGATCTTTTAGGGTGTTATTTCTGAGACTTAAAGTTTAAACGCTATTTCAACTCTTATTTTTTCTTGTAATTGCACAGGAAAAAAATCCTAAAATAGAGCCATGCAATGCTCATATGTCCACATGTTAAAGTAATGTATTTTCAGAAATATGCTATGTGGTCATAGTATGTAAAATACTATCCAACTTCAGTATGAAAATCAAGATAGCTTATCTTCAACACCCAGCTACTACCCCAAGTTTTCTCATCATTTCTATTGCTATGACAAACACCATAATCATAGCAATGCAGTGGAATGAGAGGTTTATATCAGCTTACAGTTCCACATTACAGTTTACCACTGAGGGAAATCTGAGCAGGAACTCGGGAAGGGCAAGGGTCTAAAAACGGGAAGCGATGAAGAGAACATGGAGAAGTGCTGCTTACTGGATGGCAGCTCATGGCTGGTTTAGCTTGTTTTCTTATAGCAACCAGGATCACACAGTAGGCATGGCACAGCCTACTGTGAACTGGGCTCTCCTATATCAGTCATCAATCAAGAAGTTTCCTCTTTCAAGGTGTTTCTTGTTTGTGTTATTCTGACATAAGCCTAGCCAGAACAAAGGACTACTAGTCACCATGGCAAACATACACATATCTGCTAAGCTATAACTGTTCCTTTCTTGTTCATCACCAAGATCTCATAAGAATAAACATCATAATATATAATATTTTTAAACTTTAAAAGTTTCAGTCTTTAAAATTCAAACACTTTAAAAGTTCAGTCTTTAAAACACTCCAACAGTGTAAATAACTAAGTGTTCAGTATTTGGGACTCACAGTCTTTTGGCCTCCAAAGAATTTAGACAGTTGAACTTCTCTGATTCTGACTTTCAAAGTACGTAAAGATTGTTTCCTTGGCCAAGGACAAGATACTTTTATTTCATGGCTGTCCTTGGTGGTCATCTCACTATATTCACAAATGCTCTGATCTTCACTGGAATTGGGTTGCACTTCACCACTAAGCTTCACCTGGGATCTCTTAATAGATTTTGAACCTGACACGTGATGCTAAGCCTCAGCCTCTCTCTATGACCCCTCTGATACCAGGGTCTTCACTGCTAAGGAGACTGTATGTATACCCATGGCATCTCTCAACCTCTCGAAGGATCATTTTTTAGCTGATCTCCATGGCCTCTGCATGCCTTCAAACCTTGAACTACTTGAGAGACTCTTAAACCCAGATTAGATACCAACTTATTACAGTCTTGATTGCTTCTGTGCCACAGTTTCTGTGTGCTGATTCTGCAGAAACATCTCCTAGAGTTTTCCACTTCAGTGATGCTGGTATCTTCTTGTCACAACTAATTCACCAGCTCCAGGTGACTAGAATTAATTGGCCTAGTCAAGCAAAGGTTTCACATTAGTGGTTCTTTTTTTTCTTTTAAAGTTTATTCAATCTTTTATTCTTTACAATTCTTGAGTTTTTTTGTATTTTTGGTTTTTTTTTTTTTGGTTTTCTTTATAATGAATGAAGTCTTATTTCTTTATCCATGTATCTCTTTGTTCAAACTCCCTTCCCCTTCCCACCCCTTCCAGTCACTCCCTCTTTTGTGGTTCTTAATTTAAAATATCACAGGAGTCTTGGATGGACTCTCAAATATCCCTCTCTAACTTCACAAGCCAGACTTCCATTATTTGCACTTTTTTTCAACACTGTTATTTTCTGAGACCCCACTGAAAAGTTTACTATAATTTAAGCATTGAATGGCATTTCTAGCTCAAAATGCAAATGTCACTACAATCTTTACTCAGACACATGGCAAGGTATGTCACCTTATCTTGGGGAGGTAAGGATTTATTTCAGTTTTCAGTGCCACATAATAGTCCATCACTGAGGGGAGTAACAGTGGACCTGGAAGGAGGGATTGAAGCAGATGCCCTGAAGAACTGAGCTTACTGTCTTTCTCCTTATGGATTGCTCACCCAGGACCACCCACCAAGGTATAGCACCATTCCATAGAACCTTCCACGTCAATCAAGAAAATGCCCCACAGGGTAGCCCACAGGCCAATCTATTGGAATCATTTTCTCAATTGATGCTCTCTCTTCCAAAATGACTCTAATGTGTATCAAGTTGAAATAAAACTAGATAGAACACAAATGAATTATGGATTTTTATGTGTCCATGCTTAATCTTTGGTACCAACTTCCTGGGTCTTGGAATTGTCATGGTGACAAGTCTTTATGCAAGTCAGCTTGTGGTTATCTTCATTTATTAATTAGGTGGAAAAACTCACCCTGAAGGTGCACAGAATCATTCCATGGACAGACTAATAAATACCCAAGACTAAATAAGAATAAAGAAAACTGAGCAAGACATAGTCTGAAGACACTATAGAAGCAGCTGGCTCAAGTTGTTTTCCATGCCTTCTCTTTACCATAATGTAATATTCCTTCAAACTGGGAACCAAAACAGGAAGAATATAAACAAACAAAAAGTATCCCAATTTCTTTCTGTTACTTTTATCAGGTATTTGTCACAGAAACAAGACAAGTAGTGAATACAAACAAATTATAAAAAAATAATTTATAATTAAATTTTTTATAGAGAAGCCCCTGTAATTAACTTGACATGAAGCTACATATTCAGGGTGAGTTCAATATGAAAGAAATGCAATCATTTTGGGAGTAAGAATAAAAATATAATTATTGCAGTCATATTTTCTTCTTTCCATATAGTTACCAAAATTATTTTTCTATAATCTTCCAGAATTTGAGGTGATATATTTATTTATCTGTGAATATAGCAAGTTTTTCAAGCTACTGGATTAGATTATTTTTTCTTTTTATTTCTAATTTGTATTCTTTATTGCTTAAATTCTCATAACTTTTGCTTCCTTGCTGAATTACATTTTACTCTATGTTTATAGCTAAATAAGGTTTAACACTTAAAAAAGCATAGTAACATGTGGAACTGATAATAACTCTTTGTGGAGAAGCTGTAACAGTCACAGTCTAAAGGTTGTGTAAAAGTTTTCCCCAGACTCTCTCAGAGTCTTCAGGCTCTGTCTCTAATGCTGACACAGGGCTGTGTAGAACTCTTTCAAACACAGACAACTTCCCTGAAAGCACATAGATTGCCTCGTATAATTTACAGTCTTTAAATGTTATACAATATAATTGTGCCTTACCAATAATAATCATAAGGATTGCACATTATTTTGTCAAGAGTATAAGCTTATAAGTTGTTGCTATAACAGTTGCAGGTCTCATCTATAAGAAAATTGTGGCTTTGTCATTTGCTATATTGTCTTATTCTAGACAATCATGTAGTATGTTGTCCCTCAGCAATAAAGGTTACAAATCAGTCTGTTCTCAACAGTGTCTAGAAATTCAAGCAAGTGAAAGGTTGTGCTGTATACTCGACAACAGTCCCATATCAGTTGGTTCACATTATATCCAAAATATTTCAAAGTATTTTTCTAAATCTGGGATTACTCATTCCCCGAATCTAAATGATTTGACCATGCAGTCAGAGAGATGTATCTTTCCCTATCACTTTTCTGAAGAGAATTCCTATAACAAGTAATTAATCATCTTACAGCAGATGCTTTAGCTGCAATCTCTATATTCACTGGGCTATGAAGCCAGTCCCTCCCACCTCTAAACCGCAAGAACTGTTATCATTTAAATTGCTGCAGTGCTCAGCTCACTGCCCTGGCAAAAGACTGAATACAATACTTCTGGGTTCCAGAAACTCACAGATATGTCTGGTGACAGATTTCCATGGGACAGTTTTCAGAACTTTTTGACAAAGTAACAATAGAGAATAGTAGGGTTAAGGTACACTCCAGTCTGCAACTGTGGAGCTTTTCAGATCAGGTTGAGGTGAGAAAACATGGAAGAATGAGGTCCAGAAGACCCTATGTAGAGGCTTCGGAATGAGCATATAGAGGAAGTCAGTTGTCAAAGAGGAAGACTGGACCCATCCTAGGACTAATAACTCAGGCTCCTATTTCAAGAACTGAAGGAATTCCAATGTCTGATAATGACTTATGATTTAAAACTAATACTCTTTGTTGGGACTAAACAGGTTAATGTGACATTACATGCAAAAAATTATATGTTGAATTGTGTCACAGATAGAGCATATCCCCCTCTAAATCTTTCCAATCAAATGAGCCAGTTTCAGCTGAGACCTTCTCTCAAAGGACAGAAGGAGCAGAGTGAGCGATTCAAGTAAAATACCTGACATCAACCTGTGGCCTACATATGCAAGGATACATGCACATACAGTGTTCACACAAACACATTAACAAACATTGACCAATGCACATGCATTAATAAAACACCACACACATGTGTGCGTGCACACACACACACCTCACACACACAAACACACACACAGAGCACCTTGATCTCCAGTAACATTCCTACCTAATGAGAGATTTGGGAAGTTGGTCAAGGTAATCACCTATTTAAAATTGAAAACCACATTTGAGAATCTATGAGCCACACTGATGTCCTCTTCATTTTCCAATGTGTAGTTCAATTTCCAAGCACATCAGCGTCTTCTGGGGCCTTGAGAAATTTTCAGGAACCTGGGTTTCTTCCTAGTCTTGCTGAACTATGAAGTGTAGTTTATATTACACACCATCCATAGATCCTAGTCTACTAAATACTTCTCCACTTGTGTGAGTCAAGGGCAACCTTGATACATAATACTTTTTACACACTAACAGATAATGAGCATTTTTAGTGGATCTTGAACAATTCAAAATTTTTCACATTCTCATGTCATTTATTTATTACCTATTTATCTATCTAAATGGCTGGTTTTTAAAGGTAGAATACTGTAGGTTTTAGAAAACACAAAGTTAATTAGGTATATTATGTCCTTAGAGATTGTTTTAGTTTTGCTGGACCAAAGAGAATAGCATGAGTTTAATTATCATGCAAGGCAAAAATGGTAGTTCCTGAGGCCTCAGCCTGATATAGAAGAAGGAAATCTGGCAGATTAGAAAGCATTTATCACAGAGCTGTCACCTGGCTTTGCATCTAATTAGATCCTTGTCATGTCTAAGTACTTGACCCTACCTTTCACAAAGAATTAGCACCTCTTCCTTCTTCCCTCAAAAGAAGATTCTAATTGAAATTAATTCACAGTCAAGCAAAATATGATTGTTTTACCCACTTGTCACAAGCACATCTTTTCTTGTGATATAAAATGACATTTAAATATAGCATGGAGATTCAGGCATTCTGTGTTTAATGCATGACTCTACACAGTCTTCAGTTTTTATTCCTCCACTTCTTGGTAAAAATGTTTAATAACTCTGAAAACAAAATACAAAATCTAATCATTGACATCCTATTAAAAATGAAAATTGTTTTGAATCTTAACACTCTGTCTTGGACTAAAATTTCTTTCTTATTTTAATGCATACTGATAATACAATAAATAATTTAAAACAAAATATTTCACTAACATTTTTTACTTTAGTTGAAAGCTGTTTTTCCTTTTATGTATACAATTTCATTTCATATCCCATGATCAGTGACAAGGAAGAAAAATCAAGTTTAGCAATTTGGGGGCTGTTTTTCATGAGTTTTGGAGAAATAACAGTAGATATTCATGACTGGGGCTTATTAAAATTCACATTTCATATGACTAGAACAGGCAAGGTTAAACATTTTCTAATTTCAAACATTGTTTGTTGTTGTTTAGAGTCATGGTCAGTAAACCAGAAAGCCAGGTCCTTTTAAGGGGTTATTTCATACTCTAGGCTTCCTACTTCCTCTGTTTTTAGGTGTAACTTCCATCTCAGTCATCTAGACTCAGATATTGCACAGGTAAAGGCTATAATGAGAATGCGAGTAAATGTATTTGAGGACTGTTGCAGACTCAATCTCTGGCAGCACGTTTTAGTGTTTGACTATCGTAACATGATGGAAATTGCTTGCCTGCACTCCAAAACAATGCCTCTTCAGTGAGAGTGTCTTTCATCCTTGCCACTATGTCTTTGAGAATCTTCACAGAAAAAAAATACATAATATTTTCAAGAACTTAAGACATTTTCATAGTTTCACATAGAAAATATTTGTATCATTCCTTTTACATTTTATTATAAAAATTCTCAACATAGTTAAAATACATTACTTTAATTTAGCTAGTTCACATTTATCATTTTTATAATGACTGCACCATTTACATGTGATAGTCATCTCAAAAGTATTGCCAAAACTACATATTTTTTATTTATCAATAAAGAATCATGTTATAGGATGACATGATATTAATTAACATTAAGATAAAATTATCTTATAGTGTGCTACATAATTTGCAGCAGAAGGAATGTAGTAGTCACTTGTCAGTTTAATTTTACATTGCAAAAACATAGACAGATGCAGATGGCCATGAATCTGAACAATGTTTTGTAAGTGATGATTCTGAGAACAATGAGGTATGCATTTAGCTCATATTTAAAAGTAGGCTTAAATTTAAGTCTGCTAAGGGATATTTTAAATCAACATTGCAAGTTTTCAATCAAGTGACTGTTAATTTAAACCATCATAGTACACATCTTGGCTGAAAAAGACAATGAGTTCAGGTAGACATTAGGAGTAGGGTGCAAGACTTCAGTGATGATGAAACAGAAAACTATATCTACCTTAGAGAATGGATGCTAGAATAACTTTCAGAGTACATCACCAAGATGTCAAACATGGTGGAGGAAAAAAACGCTGCATTCTAAAGACAAAGAAGCATGTTTGTCACTGTACACATCTCTCTTTGGTGGGTTCAATTGTGCTACTTCATATTCATAATGGAGTCCTGATTTTAAGTACTTCAGCATACAATATCCTTTAGAAAGTGTTCACCAAGAGAAATAAAATGAGGATGGCCCAAGGGAATTAGAGTTGTGCTTCCTAGAGGACAGAGTTCGCACAAAGGTTTGCACACAGTGAGAAGACCACAGGAGGAGAAAAGTAGTTCATGTTACATATTTCTAACCTAAGGCCCAAAGCAGATGTTTCCCACTACCCCATTCTCTCATAGTTTGCTTCATCTCACTGCTTGATACAAACTTAAAGACACCTGGTGAAAAGGAACCTAGATGAAAAAATTGCTTACATCTGATTAGCCTATTGGCTGGAACTTTTATTGATGGCTAATTGATTTAAGAAGGCACAGTTCACTTTGGATGGTGCTATTCCTAGTAAGTAGGCCAGAGTGTCTTAGTTAGGATTTTGATGCTGTAAAGAGACACCATGACCACAGCAATTCTCTCTCTCTCTCTTTTTTTTTTGAATTCTATTTTCATTTAAAATGAGCATTTCTTTAACAAATGTCTTAAAGCCATGCTTTTTTCAAAGAATTTTAGAGGAATATATTAAAAAAAAAATAGGGTTTCCACAAACCCAGAAGGATAAGCAGGGGATATACTCACACATTAGTGGAACCTAAGCAAAAGCATTCTCATTTCATTAAACACAACAATTGTTATAAAGGAAAACATTTAACTGAGGTGGTGGCTTAGCATTCAGAGGTTCAGGTCATTGTTGTCATTGAAGGTAGCATAGCAGCAGGCGGGCACATAGAGTGCTGGCTACATTGTAGTCAGAAAGCAACAGAAAGTGAACTGAGGCACTGACAGTGGCTTGATCATATATGAGACCTCGACATACTTTGTCCAGCAAGGCCATACTATTGCAACAAAGCCACACCTCCTAATAGTGCCACTTTCTGTGAGTTTATGGAGACCAATTACATTCACACTACCACACTGGGCTATATAATAGAAAACAAGCGAATAAGCTTCAATCCTCCAGGGTTTCCACTTAAAGCTCCTACCTTTTGTTTCTACCTTGGTTTCTCCTGATGTCAGAAAGTATAACCTGTAAGATAAAATAAATTCTTTCCTCTCCAAGTTAGTTTTGGTTAGTGTGTCATAACAGTAGCTAAAAGCAACCTGAGAATTGGAACAACTCTGGAGACACCTTGATTTCAACTTTTCAGCCTTCAAAACTATTAGAAAGTGTATGTGTGTCTCTGTGTGTGTGGTGTTGTTACCATCAAAACAAAGTAACAATATTCCAGCTGTTGGCTTAAGTTCAGACCAAGGAGTAATTGCATTTCACCTGGAAATGTGATACACTGGCACTTGTTTCTCATGCAACAAATTATTAATATTGTTTCTAAAGACAGTAGACCACAAGTATTCTTTCTTTCTAAGTTGAATTATGATGTTTTTCCCTTTCTAATCCAATGAAGAGAATCTAAAGTCTTCTTTCTAGAGGAGAGCAGATTCTGGCACCTAGACCACTGGTCTGGAAAGTCCCTCCCTCTGCTGGATGGGGTAAATCCCTAGAGTCTGATCTCAGACTTTCCCTAGCAAACAGGAGCTAGGCTTTAGCTGTGACGGGCTCCCCCAGGGACTCCCTAAAGGAAGGGACCTTGCATTGCTGTGCCACTTCCAGGGCGAACTGTGTCATCAGAGGACTGAGGCCTCTGAATTCAGACCCCTGTCCAGAGCAGAATCAGAGGTGAGCAGATTCCGGCTAAAGTCTTCCTTCTCATTGTTTTCTGGTCCCTCAAACATACATTTCATAACCTCATTCCTGACATGTGATTCTAGTAACTTTATTCTATAACATTTGGCTTAACTATGTCATCAAAACTGTTAGTAAAGATGACTTTTACAGAAGTTAAATAGACTTATTATAATATTATAAATTTAGAAATTTGGGCAGGGAACCAAGTGTGTTTCCTCCCTTCAAATTTGGTTTTCAGTTCCATGTTCTGCTACTTTCTCCCCTAATCAGCATTCCATCCCCTAGCATCCCCCCGCCACACTGGGAACATTATACAGGTTACAGCACCTATTTATAATCATGTCTAGAAATCTAATCAATAGCTTCCTGTCAGTCTTTTCATTTCCAGAGAGAATTGCCTTTAGTGAAGACAGATTTGAAAGTTTACTCTCTGACCTCTCTCAACAGGCTCGCAATCCCTTATCTATTTTCATAAAAATAATCCATTTTTACATTTGTAATTTTCCTTCTCTCTGAGGTTTCTATGAGTGAAAAAATACTGTAGACATATTCCTGGAGAATTTATAATAACCCAGGCAACAACAGTTATATCTGGCAGCTTCTTTGTTCCTCACAAACAAATACTGGGGCAGAAATCTTCCCTAAGAACTCTGTCTTCCTTTTCCAAGCTTCTGAAATACAGTATGGATTTCCATTTTAACCTCTGGCTTCTCCTCTTCGGAGGAACTAAATGGAGCATAGAAGCTAAAAGAGATAGCGACTCCTTCACCATTTCCTCTCCTGCACTGTTCTCTCCTGCATCACTTCCTCATGCACTGCTGTCCACAGTCTTTCACCGTCCTGGTGTGGATACCCACGAGCCACCTGACTGAAGTATATTTAAGAGAAAAGTAAGACTTTTGCTTCCAAAAATGAATAAAGTTGTTTAGACAAATGAAAGTATACAAAATTAAAAGTTGTTCGTATATTTCTCTCATAAAAACAAGTTTACTGAAGTAAGTCAAAACTTAAAGCCCAAATAAAAGCCCAGAATGTAGCTTGGCAGCAGAAGTCTTGCACAGTGTGTACTAAGCTCCTGCTTCAATTCATAATATTACAAACATCCCTCACAAAAGTAATTTTTACAATTTCTGAGAAGAGCAGGCTTAGGCAGATGTCTCTATCTCAGTGCTGGCAATTATAAAAACAGGACACCTATTTGCTTATTATGTACAAGGTGTTGTAATTTTTCTAATAACTTCACTATACCCTTTTCCAATAGCACCTGGCATGTGTTTATTCATTCATTGTTTGAATTTCCCCACTTTGCTCCCTAATCCCTTGTGCCTAGGATGATGCCTGTAACAGTGAAGGTGTATTTGTTATTTATGGAGAGTATGTACACTTACTACAGATAGATCCATCCACTGGTTCTATTTCTAATTGCATAATGATCATTGCTATGAATCACAGATACTCCAAATGTCACATTCCTTGAAGGGTCCTGTCCCCACACTGCTTGGCTCTATATCCAAGCACTTGCTAACAGTAACACCTGAACTTAATGATTTGAAAACAGAGTACAGAAATATGGGAAGAATATATGTTGGGGGATGGGATCTTGGAGTGTAATAGGGCAATGACTTGGGTGTGATTGTGATCAAAATGCATGATACATGTATATGAAAGTGTCAAAGAATATAGAAAAAAAATTTTTGAAAAAGAAACAGAGTCACCAGTATAATTGCATTTTATAAATTCAATTTGGTATTAGAATAAAAACTTGGAGCCAGATATTGAGGAAAAGCTAAAATGTCAGAGAGATAGAAAAACAAACCACAGCTTCTCATCCAGACAGTCAGCTTTACAGCCTGTGTCTACAGATCCTGTGCCTCAGTGGGGGTGCAGGCAAAGGGAAGAACTTGTGCCTTCTCCTGCTTATCTTTCTTGCCCCTCACAGCTATTTCAATTTCTGATTCAACTTTCCAAGTGATAGGATTACAGATATCTGCCCCATTGCCTGAACTTCATAGCTTATCTGTACATGGCTTTGTCCTCTGATATTTCAGGCCATTTGTTATTAAATACACAATACATCGCCACATAACTTTTATTTTCCTCAACTTACTTTTACATTTAATACATCATCTAGCTGTGATGGTGCATGTTTTTAGTCCCAGCAACAAGAGGCAGAAGCAGGTTGATCTCTGTGAGTGAAACCAACCTGGTCTACAGAGTAAGTATTAGGACAGCCAGAGCAATAAAGTGAAATTTTGTCTAGAAAAAAAAATAAAATAAAAAAGAAAGTTGTCAACTAAAAATAGAAATAAATCACTGGTTATTTTCAGAGTTTAATTGTAAGATAATATGAACTTTTAATAGCTTAGTAAATTTTAAATACATGCTATGACAGTCATTATTTTCTATAAAATTGGAAGATTTCCTTGATGCATTTACAGCTAACACATTGTTATATGATAACATCTATTCTAGTTTTAGAGAGCTTTTTTCAAATATTGACTTCCTTCAAATTAACATAGCTATGGATTACAAGGATATTTATCTTGCAATAAGCATAATGCATTCATGTCTAAACTTGGATCTTGATGTTTTGACTAGATATGCAAAACAGGCAGACTTTTTCTATTACCTACCCAAGTAGATCAAACATTTAAAATATGAGGTATAGAACTCCAGTTACCCAAAGTGATTTATTAAAAACTGAAAACACATTTCTATCACATATTCATCTATGATTTTGCTTTATTTTCTTTTATAGTTATATGTAAGAGAAACAATCTTATTTATTTCAGGGTGTCAAGCAAATTTTGACCATACATCAGATAATTCAGTCCTGCTTAGCATTATAGAAAGACATTAGCAGACAGCATCCAGCTCTTCAGACCAGACAGTTTGCACACTGATGTGAGATCTATGTGTGTTATATTTAAAATATCTGGAGAGAATAAATCTTAAATCTTGCTATACATCTTATTCTTTCCTCCTCATCCTAGCCTGTTTTGCAGTCAAAAGAAATTCTGGTGACTTTTAAATGTGAGAAAAGTTATATAAATTTTCTAAAAGAATTATGCTCTTAGTTTTCATCCTTTTAAACATGGTTGTGCCTAATAGTGTTGAATTGTCCCAAATTATAACATTTGTAGAAATAACCCAAGTGTAGAAATCCTCCAACCCTCCCAGTCCCTCTAGAGGAACACCTGACTCAGTCTTGATGTTGAGGGGAGAAAACTGGATTTGCCAGGAGTGGAGGCTGAACTGAGCCCTATTGGGACCTTGGGACCTTGGGACCTTGGGATCACCTGCCCGTAGTGGAGGGGAGGAGAGGGGGAGATGAGGAGAAGAGAGAGTGGCCTAATGTGGTGGGAGGGGGAAAGGACCTTGAATAAGAATATACACCGATAGAAAATGTGACTTCTTTATTCATAATAAAAAAGAAATCCTCCAGCCCCTTTATTTTCTGCCCCTCCTACTGCTGCCTCCTTTCAGGGAAGCATATCAATGAAGCTCCCCTTACTCTTGCATATCTCAATATCACTGTCTTTATCCTCTCTCCATGCATCTCTTATTTAAAAAATGAAAAACTTAGAAATTTCTCTCTCTTTTAAGATGTTGTTCACTTATGAATACCTCATTTCTACAATGTCCTAAATCAATCCCCGACTTCTTCCTGCACTGTGGTATTCCTTTTGCAATTAGGAATCAATGACAAAAATAATATCGGTTTCCTCTTTTGACTCTGTGTTTCACCCTGGTGAGGGGGCCTTGGCCCTTCCATCTCTTGTAGGTGAGTCTTAATCCTGGCACTTACTCTTGAGCTCTTGCCCATGAGTGGGCTGAGAATTACAGGGCTTTAGTTCTTTTTTAATCATTTGATTATGGATGTTAAAACCTCTTGCTTTTCTGATGTGATCATTTGGTCTACTTTGTGAGGACATCAGTAGTTCATTTACTCTATTTCAACTAGTTTAATATAAAATCAGTTCAAAACACATATCTACTAGAAAAGAGTCTTAGAGATTAATCAACAAGTTTTGTTATTATGATTGCTTTTAACTCATTGATGAAACTCAGATAAAACTTTGCCTGTGAGAGCACATATAAAGCCTCTTCTTAAACAGTATCACTGAATTAGTTGCTAAACTCTCCTAACAGAGCTTTTTTGTAATTGATTTCATTATAAATGCTTTTATAAATGATGTGTTCTAAAATTCCCAAAAATTAAAATTAAACTTCAGATAATCTCAATGTAATTAGAGAAAAAAAATATTGTGTAGGATATTGCTCTTGTACACTGTAAATATTTGTTACTCGTATTGGTTTAAGAAAATGCTGATTGACCAGTAAGAACTATAGGTTGGGCAAGCAGACGAGGAGGATTCTGGGAAGCAGAAGAGCAGGGAAGAAAATCCGTAGAGAAGCAGAGGAAGGAAGATAAAAATGCTGTGCTGAAGCAAATGCACCAAGCCACTTGGCTAACCATACATGTAATCTTGAGTTAGTTTAAGAGTAAGAGTTAGCAAGCAAGAAGCCTGAGACATAGGACAAACAGCTTGTAATTAATATAAGATTTTTGTGATTATGTGGGATTGTTGCTCCAGACCTTGGGGCTCTGCCAGACCAGAAATTTCTGACTACAATATTTATATGGATATTCATCCATATACATAAAGAATCCTTGTTCACACAATTTGAATGAATATTTTGCAAATGACTCTAAATAGCTGGTTTTCTAAAAGAGTCTACATATTTTCTTAATTACTAAAAGTTTACATTTTTATTCTTCTTTAGCGTGTTCTTCTTAAGAGTGTACAGTTTGAATGACTGAATGTTTTAGATTATTTTTTATTTATGTTCATGTATATGTGAATGCATACTACATGGATGTGGATATATGCAAAATCCAGAAAAGGGCACTTGATCCACTGGTATTGAAATGGCAGGTTGTTATGAAAGACACAACTTGGGTTCTGAGAACTGGACTCTCATTTTCTAGAAGGTCAGCAGAAGCTATTAGCCCCTGAGGTACATTTCCAGCACTATGAGTGAGATGTATTATAGGTTATGAATAATATAAGATCATAAAAATGTAAATACATTATATAAACAAAATCACTTATTACAAGTTTTATTTTAGTGAAAAATGTTTTACAATAAACTTACAGATAATTTCCAAGATCTTCCAGTTTTTAACATGATATAAAAAAGCCATATTTTGTTTATAAATTTGCTCGGTCAGCCCATGTTGAGAAACTGTTCACCAAGAGGTAAAACTGGCTATAAAAACCTGTGTGTTATGTATTCTGCCAGTATGCTACAAGGTGCTGGTTTGTGTTACAGACCTTTCACAATTATTTACCTGGTAGTCTCCTCTGTAAAACTGAAGTTATTATGGTGAGAATAAACAATTGATATGTTTGAATGAGGGACAATTAGTAGTAATAGTGTCAGAAGGTGATCTTTTGTTAAAATAGAATGAGTTCTCCTCCTAGGGTAAAAATTACTAGTTCTAGAAAAAAAAATACAATTCAGAAAACAAAACTTGAATTGACATTGGAGGTTAGAGTAGGTTTCATAAAGGGCATTTTAGTAGAAAAGACCAGATCTGGATAAATCTTGATAGACTTCTATTTAGATTGCTTGAGAAAGGTCTGAGCTTTAAACATGTACTAATGCAAAACTAGTACTTCCTTTTTCTCTGTTTTAGTGATATTTATTCAATTTCTTTTTTTCCATGTATCCATCTACTCAATCATCCTTCCCTGTTCCCAGTCCTTCCCAGTCTTCCTTCAGCCTTCACCCACCCCATCCCCCAATTTCACCCAAAACAGGGCAGAAGTCCCAAGGTGGGTCAACTCAGCATGGTGCCTCCACTCCAGTCAGGTCCGATTTTCTGATCCCAAAATCAAGGCTGGGTTAGGCACTCCTCTGCAGGAGATTGGCTCCAAGTTGCCAGTGGATTTACAGGAACAGCGTCCTGATGATTTGGGTTCATCTAATACTAATCTATCAAAGTTTATTTTTTAATTTTTGTGCAGTGTGAGAATAGTAAAGATTTTTTTAAACAGTTCTTTATTAAATTAATTTATTTATTTATTTGCCTTGGTGGTTGCCTGGAACTGGAACTACAGACAATTTTTAGCTGCCATGTGGGTGCTGGGAATCGAACCTGGGTCCTCTGGAAGAGCAGATGGTGCTCTTAACCGCTGAGCCATCTCTTCAGCCCGTAAAGATTTTGTACTTGTCTAAATTACCCTTACAGGTTAAACAGATTATTGATTATTTTTATGATTAGTGAAAATAAGCTTTTCACATATATACAAAATTAAATTATGATTATTATTGTTAACTTTATTCTTAATTTAAAAATATTTTTTGACTTTGTTTAGCTATGCATTATGTTTTCTCAGTAACTCACTATCTTTTGTTCTTCACGCCCTGACAGGGTTGGAAAGATGGCTTACCATATAAATGAAGAGACAAGAGTTCAGTCCCTTCAGACGTGACAAGAAATTAAGCATGGTTGTTTTAAGTTCTTGTATACTTGGGAAAATGTCTGGTTTGTACAGATGCCTACTGGAAAGTTCTTGAAATCAGACACTACTGAGAGTACATGAATTTTCCACTGCAGAGGACACTCTCAGAGGTCTGCAAGCTATTGAGCACCAGGTAAAGTAAGGGTTGTGAGGAGGCCATGTGAGAAGCTCTGAGACCTATCAGTAGAGTCATTTGGGGCTTCCAATCCTCTACCTACAAAGCAGATGAATTTGGAAGAGTATTGAAGTGATGTGATTTGAGATTAAGTAGACCAGATTGGGAAGGGAACAGAGATCTCTGTACATTTCATTTATACTTTTAGTGCTAATCTAGTGTTTTGATCTTTCTCTACAGTGAAAATGTAAGGAATTCCTGTTTCCTTATGCTATCACTCTCAACAATATTAATATACACTCAGCTTTCTAAGTTTAAATGAAACATTTAAAAATGAAACACTGTTTTCCCTGCTTCATTTTTTTCAGACTTCTAAAACTCCTAAATGTTCTTATTTTCATGCAGTATAGTTACATGCATACATTCACATTATGTAATGTAGTTATTTGCATGTCCTTCTTAAAAGAATATAATTAGAAACATTGGTTATACAAGTAAGGTCTTACTTAGAATGTCATATTTGAGAGTGATGTTCTTTATTCTGCTATAATCAGATATTGCATGAAACTAAGTTCAATGATATGGAATTGATACATGCAAAACCTACTTAAAAAACGGACCTGAGGGGCTGGAGAGATGGCTCAGCGGTTAAGAGCACCGTCTGCTCTTCCAGAGGACCCGGGTTCGATTCCCAGCACCCACATGGCAGCTAACAACTGTCTGTAGTTCCAGTTCCAGGCAAAACACCAAGACAAATAAATAAATAAATAAATAAAGTTTAAAAAAAAAAAGAACGGACCTGAACCTGGTTACAAATTCCCAAACCAAGAGTGGGCCAATGTCAGTGACTTCCTTGTAGGCCTGAAAAATCTTAGGGCATTGGGGAAGTCAAGAATGGAGTAATTAGCTTAAGACTGGTGTTGAATTTCTGTTGCTCTTCTTAGACTTCCTATTGCAGCTTTTAAAATCCAGCCTAAGCTTCCTCATAAATAATTCCAGGAAAGTAAATAAGGCAGCTTGAGTGGTGAATTACTTTTCTTCTACACCTGTGTAAATAATCAGGCCAAATCTAATGAGACCAGACTTTTTCTGTGATTGAGACCAATTTTTCTTTGAGATTACTTATTCTCAGAAAGCTATGAGTAGAGATTGCGTCCCTTTATAGGAAAAGTTTCATCTGTTGCCCATGTTTGTGGGCTATCAGATTTTAGCCTAGCTAATTTGTCTCAGATTCATTTTATACCTTCTTAGAAATTCAGGATGCCTTGTAGGTGTAGCAACTCTTGTCCTATCTCACAATCATTTAATTTACTTCTTCCCTTACTGAGGAGGGTGACAAACAGATTTTGTTCTTAACTACAAAATGGACATAATCTTATTATCATGAATAAATTGGCAACCATAATCCAATTTCTATTTTTTCTTAACCTTTCTTAAACATGTGTTTTTAAAGTTCCAAAGCTACTTTCCCTGATGTATTTTCGGTGACCTACTTAAAGCCACTCATAATTTCTAACTGGTCCCTATAGTATCTCTTGCCTGCTGGAAATCTCTGTATATCCTTAGGATATAGAGAAATACAGATTGCTGAAGCTCAGTAGCCTACAGGACGCTGAAAGTCTGACTACAGGTGTCAACATTGGCTGGAAGTCACCCTGGACAGGATACTTCAGGTCACTAGGTAATTTAGTAATTTACTTAGGAGACCCAAGAGCTGAAGAACATGGGATATCCTCAGCAGGGACACTGAACATTCTCATGTGAGCTCCAAGAGCAACTCAACAACCAGAGCAATGAAACCAGGTTTTCCTCAGGAAAATTTCTGGGATTCACATAGTGATGAATATGAGTTCAATGTTCAATCTTTAACCTAGCTAACTTATTAGTTCTGTTTTCATTCTGTGAGTTTATCTTTCATATAAATCCCTAACCACCATATTCTTGGGAACCACAGACCTTCCCACCATCTCTTAACACTTTCAACGTGCTTTACAGAAACATCCAGCACAAGAGCTCATAAAGACTGTCTCAATCATGCAGTTCTATTACTGGCTCTTTATCACTCAAGGACTCATTTTATAAAAGCAAGAGGCCTGGCAATGTTGAACTTAAGCTTCAACGATGGCCATGGTTGACACATGTCCTCATTCAATTGTGTTCAAGGACCCAGTCAACCACCTAAGGCTACCCTGCATTCCACGTAATAAGGAAAATCTACTGCTCTCCTCCCTTACTTTCCCCTGAGACCTCTTTGAGATGTCTTTTTCCCCTTTGCAGCATTCTAACTGAAACTATCTCCTTACTGATCACATACATCAGGTCCTGCCTCACCATGCAGCAACATCGTTCTAAAGCCTTCAATTGGTGAAGTAGCTAACAGTACTCTAATGCAGTTTATGAAACCCATACTAAGAAGTCAGAGTGAAAGTGTCAACATCAATACACCTGGAATACTATGTGCAAATTTTACATGCATTTTAAAAAGAGGAAAATAACATTTTAATTAAATTCTGTCAGACACCAAAAGGGGTTAGTATTATATTCTGATATCCTAGTTTATAGAGTGAGTAGCAATTGGAGGCCAACTTAGAAAGCAACTTATAGAAAGTAAAGAACATAAAATATTGTTGCTACAGGCCAAGCTTATAACAGAAAGCTGAAGTGCCTTCATGGCTTTCTTTTCATATAATTTTGTTGATAATGTGAGTTTTTGCCACCAGTTTTAAGGATATGTTAGTGGTCTTGAGCACAGATTTTCTAATGCATCTAAAAGGATGAGAAAATAATATGATAAAAATAAAAACAATTTGATAAAAAATAACAGCCAAGACTTTAATGTTAGAGGGATGAACTGCACATATAGAACCCAGACAGAAAATCTTTGCTCTGGTTCATTTCTGTTTTTCTTCAATATTTAGAATCACACTCATTCTTCATTTAGTTAACTATTTGGGACTGGAGTAGAAGGTCTTTCCCTCTCAGAATGGACTGCCATTGGTCTGAAGTATGAAGTTTCCAAGCTACCTCTTCACTCCAATGACTCTAAAGATAATATCTAGATTGAAATAACCAATAATTAATTTGCCTCTCAACACATACATGCACAATACACACTTCTTAGAATCTTTGTGTGATTATTCCAATGAGTTTTGGTGGGGGGGGCTCTTCTATTTTTAAATTAATGGCTTATCCTAAATATTTTCAGTTTAATACTTTAAATTTTGTATTAACTTTATAACCCTTCAACCACTGTTCTTCTATATATTAGCTGTGTTCCAAACATCCTGATTTATTTATGAAATAATCAAAGCTCATCTGTATGTTCTGTTGTTTTTCTTGTATCAATAAACACTCACCTATTTATTGAAGATAGGGAACCAAAGAAAGATCAAAGAAACATTTCATTTAAGTCTAGCTTGGTGAGCCAATACACTTTTGGGAGTCAGTTACAGGACCATGGGTGACTCAAGCAGCTGCATCGCAAATAACCCACCCAAGCTTGGGGGACAATTCAAAAAGTTGTATCCCTAGATCTGTGCAACCTGCAGGCCTCACCACTGAAGAGTTGCCCCCTCCCCCAATATATAACCTTGTAGAGGGAACCTGTAGAGTTCTGAAGGTAACTGAAGATTACCTTTTTTTAATTTTATTTTTTCATATCTACCACTGCTCCCCTCTTTTTTTCTCCTCCCAGCCCTCCCAGTCCTCCCTCAGTCTCATCCCACCCCATCCCCCATTCATTCCCTCAAGGAGGGCAAGGAGTCCCAATGTGGGTCAGTTCAGTCTGGCATGTCCAGTTAAGGTAGGTCTGAATCTCTCATCCCAGTATCAAGACTGACCAAGGTGTTCCTTTGTAGGGAATGTGCTCCAAGATGTCCTTTTGTTGATATACTCTCTCCTCTCTCTCTTAGTTGGACTGGGAGTTCAACCTGGTGCTTAGCCATGAATCACTACTTCTGCCTCTATCCATTTCTGGATGAAGAGTCTATAATGACAATTAGGGTGGTCATTTATCTGTTATAGGGGTAACCCTATTTAGCCACCCTCTCTACTATTGCTTGGAGTCCTAGCCAGGGACATCTTGTGGGTTCTTAGAGGCTTCCGTGGCACCACATTTATTTCTAACCCCACAGTGGCTGCTTTTATCCATCTTTTTTTCTTCCTCTCTGTTGCTCCTCTCACTCAACCATCTCCCTTTCTCATATATTTTTTCCTACCTTCCCTTGTTCACTCCCTGGTGTGATCCTAATTTGCTCAGGAGATTTTCTCTATTTCTCCTTCCCAAGGAGATACCTTAGTTTTCTCTTCTGTTATCTAGCTGTTCAGGGGTTGTGGTTTGCAGCCTGCATAGTCTTTAAATCTAAATAGATTTAGACATAAATAGATATGTCTAAAATCTATTTATGAGTGAGTACATACCATGTCTATCTTTCTAGGCCTGTGTTACCTCACTCAGGATGATATTCTCCAAATCCATCCATTTACCTGCAAATTTTAGGATGTCTTTTTTTTTTGCTGAGTAGTCCTCCATTGTATAAATGTAACACAATTTGTTAACCCATTTTGCAGTTGAGGGGCATCTAGGTTGTTTCCAAGTTCTGGCTATTACAAATAATGCTGCTGTGAGCTAATGCCCTTGGGGTAAGAATGTGTTTCCACTGGGTATATGCCCAGTAGTGGTATTGCTGGATCATTGGGGAGATTGATTCCTGGTTTTCTGAGGAACCAACATACTGCTTTCCAAAGTGACTGTACAAGTTTACACTCCCACCAGCAATAGAGTAGTGTACCCCTTGCTCTTCATCCCCCCACCAAGCATAGTGTCATCTGTGTTTTTGATCTATTCTGACAGGTGTCTTGAATATTAAAAATTTCCATAGCCTGAAGAGTCTTCATGTTTCCTCCAGAAAAGAATTTTCTGGAATAGACAGCTCTACAGTATGAGGACTAAAAGGCAAATTTGGGATGAATATAAAAATGAGGTCTTTAGTTTTCATCCCAATTAGGAAAGATACTGGAGCAAGAGACAGAAGTTATCCCACCCAAAGCAGACCAGGGGGTCTGTGGTCTTGTCAGCACTAATATAGAAAGTACAGCAATCGTGAAGTCTCACAGCTGGTCTCTTTACTGTATCAGTGAACCAAAAGCTCACTTCATGACTCTTTTATCAGCACCCGATGAACACGTCATTTCTTTTTATTATCACTACTTCCCTCTCTTTACTTGGTAAGTAATCTGAGTGTTATTGAATTTTCCTTTCTTTTGTGAACAATTAGAATTTTAATGTTAGAAATATGAATATTTTGCACAGTAGGAGATTAGAAAATATAGATATCTATATTTGGCTATACCTATAAAATAATATAAATATAAGTTAAAAAATAAAAATTAAAAAAATTTACAATATTATGACTTGTGCCATATACAAGTCAAAGTACTAAAGAATATAGGAAAGGAAACCTCCATTGAATCTTCTTCCTATGTTGTTATTATTTTGAAAAAGTTAACTGGTTTACATGTTAACACTTTAAAATGAAATATAAGCACTATCTCAGAAGATATACATGCTAAGAAGAAATGTTAAAGTTAATGAAATAAACATACCTAGCAAAATTATTTAATGATATATGAGTCCTATACAATGAATCAAATGTTGTAAATGCAAATGCGAAGGGAACTACAAAATAGTATTAGCAATAAATTCAGACTTAGTTTTATATACAAGTTATGAATAATAGTGTCATAAAGGAGATTTTTGAAACATGGAAGTCTATCTGTAAATGGAGCCACTCAATTACTATATTCAAGTGAAGAAAGATTGTGGACAAGGCAGAAAATGGCACAGCATAAAAATTACCTATGTCTAGTGAAAAAGAAATTCTGTTCTATTAAGTATTATTAGAAGTATATCTGTGAAGTAATTACTACTTTTCACTGTCAAACATCTTCTCTTACCTCTGTATTCTGAGAAGACCAGGAGACAGAACCCTTAAGGAGTAGTAAACAACCTGACACTGAGGACACACCTGTAATTTCTATCTTCTGAGTTCCATAGGGAAATGGTTAATGTTACCTGAGCACTTGAATTCCAAGGATGTGCTCAGCTTCTGTCTAACAAGTATAAGACATTCTCAGTTACAATATCTACAACTTCGGAGAAGAGATTCCAGCCTTCCCGTCTTTTGGGACTATTGTAGAATGTATTAGTTTATATAAGATCACTGATTGTCCTCTCCTACAAGTTAAAATTTAATATTTAAAATATAAAACAGTTTTCTGTTTGTTCAACACATTTATCATTCTCTTCTTTTACTCAGAAATTGATTGATTTAAGCTATCATTAATACATTCAATAAAAAATTCCCACAGTCAAAATTTGGCTCCAAAATATCTTAAACTTTTCTTCATATCACTTTAGGTCTTTGAATCATTTCCTCTGATAGCCATTTGAATGATGATTTCATTGATTCTGTTCTTGAATCAAACATTAACTTTTTCCTAAAGTAGAGTTGGCTGTGTGGGTGAACACTGTGTAACTATTCTTGGTTCCCATATATGCTTAAGTTTCCACATCACCATTTTGAAAGTTTTGAAAGAAAATGTACGGCCTTACAGCCTGTGTCTCCCTTTTGTACTTATATCCACAAATTAATAGCCAGTGCTAACACTGAAGTGCTGCCCAAGAGGTGTCTGACCTGGTGTCTACTACCCTGTCTATTTTCTAAGAAGCACTCTCAGAATAAAAGATTACAAGTGGAATAAGACACAAAACTGTGCAGAGAAAAATAAAAAAAACTAAACCTTGGTTTAGGACCACCCTCTTTCCCATCTGACCCTGACTGAATAGATTGAACAGTTCTTCAAGTTGTCCAAGATGGCCTCAGGTAACTCAGGCTTTTCATCAATTTTATATCCAGGAATCAGTTGCTAGATTTGGGCTTAACAACTTTGCATAGTTTCTGTATGTCAGCAACTGACCCATAGGTCACTGTGCAATCAGTTCATAGCTATTGACTTATAAACTGTTCATTATCTTTGTTTTACTTGTGATAAAGTTTTAAAGATCCATCTATGTTTTCTCACTATTTCCCTGCTGGCTCTCATGAATTTAGTCTTTGGTTGGATGTCTATACTTAGAATTCAGCTCATGGTAATAGAATGGAGAAAAGCTAATTGAAGTAGAATTGGAGCCTTGAACTTGACCACATTTAATACGCCTCATAGACCAAACAAAAGGACCTCATTTGCTTTACTAAACTAGACTCTTTTCTTTGTAAACAAAAGGTGAAGTCACCACCTGGACATTTGATAGCTTTACAAGGGAATCTTAGTCCAGTAAAATTTGAAAGCATTCTACTGTCTACTTAGAAAAACAAAGCCAGCTGAACTGAGCTATTGGGAGCTCACTGAAATGACAGCTGGGGAACCTACATGGGACTAAACTAAGCCCTCACTGTGGATGACAGTGCATTGGCATGGGCAGTTTGTGGGGCTTTTGTGGGGCTTCTGGCAGTGGGACCAGAAGTTATTACTGGTATAAATGTTTTTGGCATGTCACATGGTGGACTTAGCATGGCGCTGGGTGAGATGTACAAATTTTTGACAACAGTCACAGAGCACTTGGACAAAAGGGCACGCCCTTAGGTGTGGCTATGTACATCTGTGCCTACTTGTTCTCTTAAAAGAAAACAACACAACACGTAGAGGCTGACCCATTTTTCTCTTACTCTTTCCCTCCCTCTCCCCCCTATCCTCCCCACCCCCCGCCTTTCTCTCTCCTGACCTTCTCTGGGTACTGGAACTCCCTAAAATAAACTCTCGTATGGCACCTGGTAGTGTGTGTCTCTTCCCACAGGCAAAAACCTAACACCTGGTACATGAACTGTCTTCTTGGAGTCCATTTCCTACAGAATAACCCTTTGCTTGGCTTTGGTACTTGGGGGAGGGGCTTAGTTCTACCTCAGCTGGATATGCCCAACAGCATTGACTCACCCTGGAAGTCCTTTTACCCTCTCTGAGGAGTAGATAGGGAGATAGGGTGAAGAGAAGCTGGGGGAGGACTCAGACGAAGGGTGGGAGGGGCAATAGTGGTGGGTATGTTAAAAATTTTTAATTAAAAAAAAAGTGCAAAACAAAGCCAACTAATCACAATCACATAGCCATAAGATAGATTAATATGAGCTTAACTGCGTTACATGGATGAGGATGAGTTGAACTGTAAGGTAACTCGTCTCCTCTGGGTTACTTAAAAACAAGCAGACTATATTAAACATACACACAGTTATCCTAACAGCCTGTTCTAGAAACTAGAACCCCCACCAAAAGAAACAGCATTAAAACCACACCTACAAACCCTCATTAGAACAATAGGAGCAAAGCAAAGTTTGGGCTGTGGCTCAGCTGTGTTTGCTTGGTTGTACCCGAGGCCTTGGCCTGGCACTTACCCCACGAGGAGGGAAAAAATAAAAAAGGTGATTGAAAATCAGTTGAGTTTATGATGATAGAAATAGAAAGGAGTCAGATTGTAGGTGATTTTAAATTAATTTTCATTGATGTTTAAAGCCAGGAAGATGGGTTTTATTTAACTTATTTTTTTTTCATTGAAAATAGATTCTTCTCTCATAATACATCTCAGTCATACCTCAGTTTCCCTCTGTGCACTCTTTTTATCTCTCCTCCGAGACTCTTCCCTGACTCAGGTCTACTCTCCCTCAGGCTCAGTTTCCCTTCAGAAAAGAGCAGGCCTCCAAAAGATAACAACCAAACACAACAAAACAGGACATCGTAAGATAGGGCAAATGTTCTCCTATGGAGACTGGACAATGCAACCCAGTAGTTGAAAAGGGGTCCCAAGATGAGGCGAAAGAGTCAGAGACATGCTGAATTACAATGTTAGGAGTCCCACAAAAACACCAGGCTAACAGGTTTAACATATTTGCAGAGGACCCAGTGCAGACCTATGCAGGCACCATGCTTGCCACTCCAGTTTGTGTCAGTGCATTTAATCCTTGGTTACCTGATTCAGTAAAGTCATGTTCTCCTTTCTGAGTCTTCTTCATCTCCCCTGACTCCTACAGTCTCTTATTCCCCTCTTCTCGGGGGTCCCCAGCTCTAATCTTTAATGGTAGAGACCTGATGGAGACCTCCAATTTATTCTCTCTCTCTCTCTCCTCTCTCTCTCTCTCTCTCTCTCTCTCTCTCTCTCTCTCTCTCTCTCTCTCCCTGATATCCAGCTGTGGGTCTCTGCATCCATTCCCATTTGTAGCAGCAGGAAGCCTTTCTGATAATAACTAGACAAGGCATCAATCTATGAATATTGCAGAATATCATTAGAAATAATTTCATTGTTCTCTCTCTCTGTTTCCTGTGTGTGTGTGTGTGTGTGTGTGTGTGTGTGTGTGTGTGTTGTCCAATCATGTTTACTTCTACAAAAGTTGTCTGGGCTATCCAGCCTCTGGGTTGTGGCCATCCTGGCAGTAGGGTCTGCATTCCTTCTCATGACTTGGGCCTCAAGTTAAATCAGACATTGGGTAGCCATTCTAGCCATTCTCACAAGTTCTTTGCCACCATGGCCCCAGCACACCCCTTATAGGCAGGACAAATTGGAGGCCTAGAATTTTGTAGCTGGGCTAGTGTGTTCAGGTTTCTCTTTCCATGGCCTGAAGAGTATTCTCTGGTCAAAAAGACTAGAATCTAGAATTAAAGTTTCCATACCTCAAACCAGCTCGACTTCACTATGTTCAATGAGCTATGTGAGTGCTGTCCTCAGCAACAGAGTCACACTTACCAGCTTTCAGAGAATAACTCTCTGTGCTAGCATCAGCTTGTTTGGAGATTTCCATAGGACTCTTTGGCCAACAACATAGCCAAATGAAACCCAGTTTCAGCACTGAAATCCTTGCATGGCTAAAAAAGTTGGCCAGTTCAGACTCTGTATACTCCATTAATTTTAATTTTAAATTTTTAAACCTCATGGACATATTTCACTCTTAAGTCTTTGAAAATTGACAATTCTCACTAACTGCCTTAATATTTAAATATCTAATTTTCTCAGTTCTGGTAAAGCCAGGTGCTAATATTTTCACAGCAACTGAGCTTCTTTTTCTTATATCACGTTAGTGGTATTAGTTAGCTTTGGGTCCAGAATTGAACAGAAAATACAATAAAAATGTTAACCAGCTGCTTCAATTCTTAAACTTTAGGTTGAACAACTCTAAAAGTTTTTAATACTATAGTCTTTTAAAATGTGTAACATGATATAATTTAAGACATATTTTAACTGTTTGACCAATACCAAAGCAGATGTTAAAAGGGCTGAATGGTTTTATTTTTGTGAGTGCATACTCTATTTTATACCTTGCTAAAACTGCCAGTTTTCTATAGAACATATAGCAAAGTGGCTCTCACTTTGTACCACAGAAATTTTCTGGTGGTACATAGTAGAGAGTGTGAAAGGGAACAGAGATTTGGAGAAGGTCTGAGAAGAAGTCACCTGAGGTAAACAGAGAAGTTATAATAACTCCTATCTCTCTATGATTACAGTTTTTACGCAGTATTTAAATTGCCAGATAGTTGTTTATCTCTCCATTACACTGTTAACTTTCTGAAACCCAGATTTCATTAACCCTGATTTTGTGAGCTGAGATTATATTACAAGACAAGTAAATTTCAATTGAATGTTTATGGAGACATGCAATGCTACTTTTGAGTATCTGTACTGTTCTAACACACACACACACACACACACACACACACACACACACACTTTAAATGGCTCATGCATTAACAGTTAACATGGTGACAGATAAGATTATGAGAAGACAGAATCTTTGTTTTTAGTGCAGTGTTCTTTCAAACTAAGTCATCTTTCTGTGCAATCATTTTAACATCTCTTGAGTCCATTTGCCATTTGATTCCCTGGGCATCTGAAGAACAACGGCATCCCCATAGTACATTTGTTTCCTCAGATTGACTCAAACACATAAGAGGGAACACTTTTCATAGCCACAATCAACATAAGGAACATGCAAATTGAGTGAAAAGAGTCTTCATTGAATTCTCAAGGAAAAAATTATAAACACAGCTACTTAATTACACAATGGAGTACTATTCAGCAGTAAGAAAAAATGACATTCTAAAATGTGCAGGCAAATGGATGGATATGGAAAATATCCTCCTGAGTGAGGTATCACAATGCCAGAAAGAGAAACGGGATGTACTCACTCATTAGTGGATTTTAAAAATAAAATTTTAAAAAAGAGAGAGATGTTATTGTATGCAAGAGCTCAAGGCTAGAACATAGCTAAATAACACAGTGCCTCACTTATGCATTGATGGCCTTTGGCAGGGGTGTAGGTGAGGAAAGACTTGTTTTCATTAAGGGTCTGGCCACAGGGTGTTTAACTATGCTCCAGTAAGTAAATGAGAAGCATGAATGGGTGGTTTTGTAAATGAGGAGATCATTAAGAGTAGGCATGATTCTGAGAGGTCTGATAACTGAGTCTGATGGGTTGCATGATGTAAAATCACCAAATAATAAATATGTAAAGAAAGAAAGAAAAAAATTTAATAAAATAAAAAAATTACTTGAAAGGTAAAAAATTAAAAAATACATAAAAACAGAGACTTTTTTAGTAACTAAAAAAATGTGTCACCAGATAATTTGATATGCTTCTTTTCTAAAGCATTTTATGAAAACATGGGTTAGATGGGATATATGTCCCTGAGAAAACTATCTATGTCACCAATCTACTGACAAGAGCATATCCTGTGATATGATTAATTTGCTTTTAGAAAATTAAATTTCTATTGGATACATGATGAATATTCTAAAACAACCTCTGCTGTACTCTTTTTGGAACTGATCCACTCAGGTGCAGTCTAACATGAGAACTATGTTTTGAAAATAAAATAAGAAAAAAGGTGTCTAGACAGAAAAGGATATAACAACTTTCAACCTTCTTGGACTTACAAACTAAAACATTGCAAGGAGATCCTAAAAGTATATTATACCTTCTAAGTACAGAGGGCTAGAGTATATTTTAAAAATATTTTGTATATTTTTTAAGCATAAGTGGCTAATTTATTCCTTTTAACATTCATTCCAATTCCAAAAAAAATGTTCTTTCAAGGTTGCATATATGGAAATTATGGCATAAAGATCGCTTTTTACAGCTGCATATCAATATCACCAAAAGAATCAGAAAATAGAAAAAATGACATGTCCCAAGGGCTTATGCAAATTCAGGGTAAAAAGAAGTAGAATTAGAATCTCAGGTCCATCATTTGCAAAAATTCAGCCCTCATAAATCCTGACAGTCCTGTCTCATGCCAAATCCATTCAAATCATCAGGGTAGCAAAAGAGCTGCCAATGTATGGAATTCACTAAGAATATAGTTTAGATTTTCAGAGAACTAGGCATCATGTTGTGTAGTAGGAGACCATTGGAGTCAGCAGCCTGGAAACAGTTACATGTGTGTTTAAGAGAATGATGACATCTTTCTAATAACTTCTGTATGCTAAAATCCCTTTCTGAATTAAATTATCTAAGGTTCTGTCTTTTTTCTTCTATCCCACCATCCCACTTGTAACTTCAGTGCACGAGTACCTTAGAGCTGACTTTATAATTACAACATATAAATCGTCAAGGGCAGTGTTTTCACACAAAATGTCAATGATGAATTATGAGAACATGAATATAATTTACTGTTTACCCTTTTTTAAGCAGTCTCAATATTTGTATGAAGAGTACATGTAACCCATCAGTGATGAGACATACTTGGTCACACTATGAACCCCCAGTTTGTATTTATATTAATTAAAAAAAATAAACCTTGAGTCAAGAGGCTGAGTTAGGAACTATTGACAGAAAGCGATCATGGAGCCTCAGAGGTCATGGGGAAAAAAAAGAAGAGACATACCGGAAGTAGTAGGGAGGGATTTTGAGTGGCTCAACGTTGTTTGTCTGGCAGAGTGGAAGGACAGGCTTTCTTAGAAACTCCAGCAAGGAGAAAAGGCTAGCTAAGTGCTACTCTATGCTAGCAAGTTTCCATCCCAGAATTTGATCTCAAGTCTTATTTATAAATAAAAATGTAGCGATTTAGTTAAAGCTACCTTAACAGAGCCTGTGCCTTCAGGAACAGAATTCTCAGCCGACTGAGTACGGCAGTAGTTATGGACTTGCAATTGCTGGCTCAAATAGCAGTAGATTAAGGCATAGCCACCCTGCCAAAGTTAAATCATCAAACCTGTCTTTGTCACTCTGAAGGATAATTTCTTCAAAAATCTTTATATAACTAATGGATGACAGAGCAGAGATTCTAAATTTGGGGTTTTTGTCTGTTTGTTTTTGTTTTGGGGTTTTCTTTTTCTACAAAGAAAGGTGTTGTCTCACCTACTTTTCACACATAACTTTGAATCTGGAAAACTGTATGATTTGAAAATAGTTTTTAAGCTGAAGTCCAAACTTGGGTAAATAAAGTTTTTATTTCAAGTGCTGAATGAGTTAACATTCTACAACCATGCTGATGGGTACAGTTATATGCCTTTATGTAGGTGAGCACTACGACTGTTGACTTTGTCTCATATCTTCCCAACAGTTACTTATTTATCACACTGTTACCCAAGCTGTGTTCTTAGTTTCCATCTGATAAGATTATAGCTTCCTTAAAGACTGTCCATGCTAAGATCCTCAGTGTCAATGGAGACATAAAGTTCATGCACTCAGCAGAAGAGAGACAAACAGTCGCTTAAGTATGACTTTACTTTTAACAGCCAGACACCTTTTTCCCTTCTGTTCATCAGAAGTTTCTTTGCACATTCTATTAATTGTGAGAATGTTCAGTTCAGGTCTTAAGAACCTGACGAAATTCTGGTTGTATTTTGTCACAGTTGTGAGTTACCATAAAAGGAGAGAAGTCAATTAAGCCAGTCCCTGGAAGACATATATCATACATTTAATTTTACTCGTGGATGTTTGATGTTTTTCAGATAAAGACAATGATATGTGTATATATGATATGAAAATAAAAGGGAAACTGACTAGAATAACAAGGGGAACCAATGAGTTAGTGGACTAAGAAGAGATAGCATGGTATGAGAAGAATGTGCTTAATGTATATTGTACCCCTCTGTGTCATTACATAAAACAGTATCATATACAATTAGAAAAATGTAAAAGGTAAGTAAATGAACATACAAGGGAACACAATATGATTTGAAGAGTTCACCAAATGCTCTATTATTAAATTTTCTCATTTGTTATATATAAAATCAGTTTAATGATTTATGCAATTTTGAGTAACAATACACAGCACGGCAGTTCCAAACTCAATATCTACTGTTACTTTCATGACTGATATTTAACCACTGCCATTTCTCTCCTTATACTGTTTGTATCCACCTGAAGAAAACTGGTCAGTTTTGGTCTTGCTAAAATTTTATGAAACATACATAAATTATGCCACAAAATTCTGGATGTACTTTTGGTGTGTTTCTTTTTAAATCACATTTGTTGTACATCTGTATTTACATAATATTCCTGTCACTGTCCTCTGACTGTTTTAGGAGAAAGGATATGGGATACTATGTATTACCCTAGCACATAGCTATACTTGACACATCTAAAAAATCTGTTCATGTTAGTTGCATACAAAGAAATAGTGCTAGTATGAAAATAGTTGGTTTATACACTTTAATGGTCTGTAGTGGCCACTGTAGCTGGACAACTCACAGAAAACAGAAGGTCATGAATGGGAGGAATATGTACTTTCTAAAGACAAAGATGGCATTCTCTCTCTCTCTCTCTCTCTCTCTCTCTCTCTCTCTCTCTCTCTCTCTCCCTCTCCCTCCCCCCCCTCTCTCTGTGTGTTATGTTGAAGTACTTACCTGTGTATCAATATGAAGAGTAAAGGCTGATATCCACAATTCTTAATAAATCAAAACTCAAACTTAGTTTTGAGACAGAATCTCTCACAGAACCTGCTGACTGCCTATCTGTCTAGAGTAGCTGGTCAATAACCTTCTGGAATCTACCCTGCTTCTGCTTCCCCCATTAATAGGTTTACAGATATGTACCAACACATTCAATATCTGTGTGGGTTTTGGGAATCCAAACTCAGCTTCTATGTTTGGGCAGAAAGAAAGCCCAAAATAAATTAAAAAAAAAGAAAGATAAAGAAAGAAATGGAGGAAGGAAGGAAGGAAGAAAGAAAGAAAGAAGGAAAGAAAGAATGAAAGAAAGAAAGAGAAGGATTGTCTTAGAGTGAAAAAATGGACCAAAGTATTCTAATCAAATGATATTAGGAAGAAAGCATGCATTGCCAGCCTACTATCTGACAAAATGCAATTCAATCAAAAATTAATTAGAAAGAAAGACAGTTGTCAAGAAGTCATTACTCTTCTAAAGATATATGTACCAAACTCTCCAGCACTCAGTTACAAAACAACAAGCAAAAAAGTACTACTTGATTTAAAGACACATCGACTTTAAATTACCTAGAAATTAACACTAGGTAATTTCAATATCTAAAAAAAAATACATCTGAAGGGAAAAATAGAGAAATAAAAAGAGGAGAATAAAATGATGTTATATATCAGTAAGACAACAGATATCTATAGACTACTTTTTATTCTTTTTTACTATGAATGAAGTCATATTTTTAACCATGTATCCCCTTGTTCAAAATCCCTTCCCCCTCCAGTCCCTCCCAGTCACTCTCTCTTCTCCCCATCACTTTATCTCCTCCCCAGCAAGGGCAGGAGGTCCCAAGATCCCAAGGTGGCTTAGTTTAGATCCACTCCAGGCAGATCTGCTTTCCTCACCCCAACATCAAAACCGGGTCCGGTATTCCTCTGTCAGAAATGGGCTCCAAGGTACCAGTCCAAGATGTTTCAAAACCCAAGCTATTCAGTGGTTGTGGTTTGCAGCTTGGACATGCTTTGCTTTTTTAAAATCAACTAATGAGTGAGTACATCCCCCCGCTTATCTTTCTGGGTTTGTGATATCTCGCTCAGGATGATAGTCTCCAAATCCATCCATTTGCCTGCAAATTTTAGGATATCATTTTCTCTTACTGCTGAGTATTACTCCATTGTGTAGATGTACCACAGTTTGTTAATTCATTCTTCAGTTGAGGGGCAACTAAGAAACACTAAAGAATACATTCTATTGAGCAGTAGATGGAAGAATCAAAATAGACAATATCCTGGGACACAAAGCAAGTCCCTGAAAATTCAAAAAGATTGAAATGACTGTGTGTATCCTTTGTGACCATAAGACTATAAAACCAAAAACTGACAGCAAACAAATCACTTAAATGCAAGAAGTCATGGAGATTAATCAATTCGTTATATAATGATGAACAGGTAGTGGAATAAATTAAGAGAGAATCAAAAAATAGAAGTAGTACAAATACATGACTCATGATGTAACTAGTGAACTACTACACACCAGCAATAAAAATTAGAGGAGAAATTAATAAAATAGAAAAAAAAACCTAACATCAATAAATCTAAGATTTGGTTATAGAAGATAAGCAAAACTGACATTGACAGACCCTTGACCTAATTAATCAAAGAAAGCATTAAATGATTAGAATTAGAAGAATCATAAATGAATAGAAAAACAATACAACAGACAATTTAAATATCCAGGATATTATAAAGTAATATAATAAAAACCTGGACTCTGATGAGTTGGAAAACCTACAAGATAAAAATAAATTTAGAAAGTCAGCCAAACCACCAATATTAAGCCAAGAAGTCAAAATTCTAGACACAGTCAGTCGTAAGAATGTTATTGAAACAATGATATAAAGTATTCCATCTAAAAATAATTCAGGACTTGTTCAATTTACCAAAGAAGTCTCCCAGGCTTTCAGAGAAGATTTATGATCCTTTTTAAATCATTCAAAAACAAAACAAAACGAACAGAATGAGCACCCCAAATCCCTTCTACAAAGCCAGTATCACCATGACACCCAAACCAGGTTAAGGGACAACAAAAATAAAAACTATGGGCCAGTATCCACAATAAACATAGATCCAAAAAGGTGTAAAAAGATACTTCCAAACAAAATATGGTCATACATAGAAATAATTATATACAATGACTATGGTGACTTTATCCCTACAAAATAGGGGTAGATCAATAAGGTCCTTAACCGCATAAATATACTTAAAGACAGAAATTACATTATCATCTTAATGGATGCGGAAGAGACCTGTAACAAAATCCAATATAGCTTCATAATAAAAGTCCTAAAGAATGCAAGGACGGAGGGATCATGCTGAAGTATAATAACACATAAATACAAGAAATACACAGACAGCATCATCCCAAGTGGATAAGAACCTTTACCAATTTTAATAAAGCTGGAAACAAGGCAGGACTGTCTATTATTTCCACTTCTTCTCAGTACTGCGCTTAAAATACTAGCTGGAACAATGAAGCAAGAGAAAATATTTAAAGGAATACACATAGGGAAAAAGGAAACTACCTTTATTCAAAGCTAATAAGATATTACTCGTTAGTGATCCCCCAAATTCCCTCATAAACCTCTAGAATATACAAATGTAGCAAGATACAGACTCAGCTTGCAATATGAATTTGCTTTCTATGCAATAACAAAAAAACTGGCACAGAAATAGATCATGCTTACACTCATTTATAATAGCCTTAAAAATAAAATACATAAGGATAAACATAAAAAGTAAAACATTTCTTCAATAAAAACTTTAAATCTGTGAAGAAAAGGACAGAAGTTCCTGGAAATAGTATAGAAAAGACACTAGAAACTTATGGGAAGATAGCCAACATTCTTAAATTTTGGGTTTTAATGTTGTGAAAATAACTATTTTAGCAAAAATTATTTGCAGGTTTAATTTAATTTAATCTCAATCCATATACTTCCTAGAAATAGAACCATAAAAGACCCTAGATGATAAAATTTTGGACAAAAAAAATGCAATGTTGGGTGGATTATCACTGTAGATTTCAAATCTTATAGTAAATCGTATTAATGGGTACCAGTGCAAAAGCAAATATGTTGACCATTGAAACAAATTGAAGGCACATAGATCAGTACATTTAACTGCAGTCAATTAATATTTGACAAAGATGGAAAAACACAGTGTAGAGAAAAGAGAGCATCGTTTATATATATATATATATATATATATATATACACACACACACATACATATATATGTATATATTGGTGTATATATATATGCATGTAACAACAATTAACTAAAAAAATAGGGCATGAATTTGAAAGAGAGCAGTGGCTGAGGTATATGGAAGGGTTTGAAGAGAGAAAAGGGGAGGAGGTTATGTAATTTTATAACATAAAAAGTGAAATAACAATAAATGTTAAATTAAGGAATTATTGAACAGCTCCACTTGAGAAGCTTGATGAGGTTAAAGTAAGATGTTTCAAGGAAACCCACCTTAAAATAACAGAAAGCTGTTAGTGTGGAAAATATTTCTGATTTGGGAAAATATATATGTACTTATATATAAACATATATGTATATAATATATATGTACATGTACACGTAAATGTATGCATATGTTGTTAAATACATATACATATGTGTACATGTATATATACTATATACCTATAAGCTTTTCTTTATAGTAACTTGGATTATTTGGGATTCTTGTTTATTTACTTCGTTTTGTTTATTCTTATTTTTGAAACAGGGTATGTAGCCCATGGTAGGATTGAACCAACTGTGTAGTTAACATAACTTTAAACTCTTTATCCTCTCAAATGTTAGGAGAAGAAATGTGCACCACGAACACTGATTCTAGCTTATGTGAGGTTTAATGATGTTCTTCACGCAATTGCTTCATAGAAAAAAGCACAAGACAACATAGCCCAGTCTTGACAATAAGCCAAAACTTTTCTCATTGTATATAATAGTTCTGATTTCTCTCTCAGCCTATTATGCTCACATTATAAAAAGTCTAATCCAAATAAAGTTAATGTTCACATTACTCCTACATTCATTCATTCATTCATTCATTCAGGTATGTATTCCATTTTATGCTGGATCTGGAGCTTATGGTGTGTTCCACCTTGGATTGCAAGAAAAAACCTGGGTTACAGGGCATGCAAGGTATGTGATGCATTCAGATAGAAATAACCTATGATTTGATGTACAGGGGCTATAAATAAATACTGGAAGTTTCCAGAGAAGGCCAATATGGAAAATTTTCAATATTACATTTTTTCTACACTACTTTTCATAAAAGTCTGTTATCAGGAATTCATAATTGCAACCACAGTGTCCTCCTGTGGCCATAAGATAGTTCTACAAAGTACTACTCTTTAATTTAATAACAGTTCAATGTTTTTTTATATACTTCTAAACACTGTAAGTTACAGAGTGGCAGAGACGTGACCCAGAATCTCCCTGCTTCCTCAGCATTTCTATCCCAGATGCTTCTTTGTGGAACTAGGTTTTAAATGAAAATTCCTTTAAAGAGCCTGTGTCTGCAGACTGGGTGGAGGATTGGAGTTGTTGCACTCTGGGGAGATGGGTTGCAGAGGCTAATTAACTTGCTCTGTGCTAGTTTTATCTTTCAAACAGCCAACCCTTGTTCACCTCCAGGTTGGAACTAACACCCTTGACTAATAGATAGAAACCTTTGACTATTAACAGATCCACTCACTGTCTTCCAGAAACTCAAAAATACAGCAATGTCACCAAATAACATCTGAGCCCTATAGGAAAGCTCTCTCCATTTTTCTGTGAACACTTCTCTTATGACTTACCAATGCATTTCAAACTTGCCTTGATCTATGACTTTCTTCCTTAAGCAAAACTTTTAAAACTTCATGAAATTTAAATTGCTTCCACAATAACATAAAATTTAGGATAACCTAAATCTGTGTTCTTGGGGCACGATCACTCAAAATGGATTCAGAATAAATTGTCTCATATTCTCTTATAGATGAGAGTTGTGTTTTTTATGTTGACAGTGGGGTGGTATATGTCTGTCTTCCTTGCTTCAAGAGATAGAATATAGGGATTATTAGTTCTGGAACAGTTCATGCTACAGAACATGAACAAAAATTTTGAGAAAAAATATTTGCAGGGGGTAGGCAATCCAACTAAATAGATAGGAAAACATGGTCATTAAAGTATAGATGAACCCAATCCTATGTATCTGCTTCCCTTTTCTGGAGACTTGTGTGGTTTATGGCTACTGATGGTGAATTTTGAGGTCTTTCATTTTGTTTCACTTATTTATTCAACCCTTCCCTACTCTCCTTTGTTCCTTAAGAGATCTCCCATACAGACAACTGTAAAAATACGTTAATTAAGCCCATGTGAAGTAAAATGAGCCAAATCATTATTTTGAGTGTGGTTTTCTAGTGGCATTGATATCAGTCACAAAATAAAATCAACAACAATACCTGAATGAATCTTGTTTACGTTTGGCATCTCAAAAATTATGTATTTTGCTCAACAATTTTTTCTACTTAAAATGTCCTCATGATTTGCAATCCTACATCTGGAATGAACCAAAGCTTCACTCGCTGTTTTTCCTTTCACTTTCTATATTATGGGGAATAAGTAAGTGAAAGTATGTTTGGAAATGGCCAACACAATGTAGAAAACCTGTTGGAATTTAGTCATCTCCTGATGGCTTTCTTTTCCATAGTGATCCATTCTCCTATTTTCAAGGGTCAATTGATACACTATTAATGTCATATAATATATATGGCAGGCATTTCAAAGAATTATCAATCTTAATGTTTTTTAATAAAAGAAACTGTATGTTTTGTCCACCTGCTTATCTGTGCATCACTTGTATTTCCAGTGCTTTTAGAAGCCAGAAGAGGCTGTCAGAGCCTTGGATCTGGAATTCCAGATGGTTGTGAGCCACCCTGCAGGTGCTTCTAACGGAGCTTGGCATCTCTGAAAGAACAACCAGTGCCCTTAACCAATGAAAGAGTCTCTCCAGCCACTATGATAGTTATTTTAAGAAAAGTTTGAAGTTAGAGGAAAGCAATACAATGAAATAATTCAAAGTATAAGAAAGACTTAAGTAAAGCATTGTGATATACAACTCTTATCTTAGTATTGGGGAGGGTGGTGCCTCCAACTTATGCACAATGACTCTAGGTGTAGAGTTATTGGCGGTTTGTAAGTCATGCTCAAACTTGTTATAACAGGAAGTAAAGTCATAGAAATAATTTGTATTTGTTTCACACTTATCCTGGAGAAGTTAAAATAATTAAAATGATATATAATTTTATAGCATCATTTACTTGCAAATGATTTTAAAGTAGAAGTTTAAATGACAATAATAGTTACCTAACTTCAAAAAAGTGTTTATATTTAAAAAGCTGATGCCCATTGTCTATAAAAGAAAAACAGCATTTTACCCATTTTAGAAATTTTAAAATAATTATCCATGCCAATGGTATCATTTTTGTACTAATTTTTAGATACTTTCTTACCCCAAATTTAGCTTTTTTTACTATAAGATTGAACATTATCTAAATATATTAAAATGTAAAGACTAAAGATGCAGGTCTTAAATGAAGGATCTCAGTCTGTTACTTTCATAAATTTCCTTTTCCCCTCTTGTTGGGGAATAGACAATACATCATCAAAGCAGAATTGACTGTGAAACAAGTATCATAATCATAGCCAATAAAATGACGAAAATGTCACTGTCTTGTCCTATAAGATCCTAAAAGATCCTGTTCCCTTGGGCAGCATGATCTAGTTCTGTTATTGGTGTCACTATAAAATTGAGCAGGGATTGTATTCTGATCTGATGTGAGGTATTGTTCTAATTGGGTAAATATGCTTAAGTATTTACAGACACGCGGATGATATTCCCATGGAAACTTAACTCTTCACTTCAATGTTGTCAGTGAAAAGTATAGTCTGTAGCCCTGTAGTCTTATTCCAATCAAAAGCAGTAAAACACCAGCCTACTCTGGTATTTATTTAGTTTGAGAGTCCATTTATAATTGACAAAGTTTAGAAGAAATTCCATTGCACAATAGGAATCTGCTTCTTAGCTTTTCACAGCTACAGTAGAAATTGTTACTTGTCAGGGTCATCTTAAGAAATAAAGATACTTTTCTTATAACCCTCTTACAACTTTTGCCATTAACTTTAGATTTTCCTATTTCAGTTACAAAGAAGATTTACAGGACTGTAAGATGATCTTAAATGCTTACCCCACTTAGGACAATAAATCTGGATTACATCCAGTACTCTATTAAAAAAATAAACAAAAGAAAATCTTCAACAAATTCTCATTAAAATGACTGACAAGTCAGAATGGTAAAGAGATACAGGGAGAGGGCAGTCTCCTGCTCACAAAAATTTTGAGCATAGCCAGCAATGGCATAAACAACAAATGGGAAATATTTTGTTGTTTTCACTTTTATTTACTTGAAGGAAAAAATTATTTTGAGATGACTCCAAATACCTGTACACATCTCAATATTCAGCAGTTGTACAACGAAAAACGGCTTTCCTGTGTGCCTGAATTGTAAAAATCTGGTTCCTAGGGACTGAGCTGAAATAATCGCTGGCCATGAATCTGAAGACTGCTAAGCAGCCAACCTGGTGAGGCCAAGTGTGATGCTCAGAGCCTCGGGTTCCTCGGTCTCAGCAATCACAGCCCAGATTTTGCAGCAGCTGGTGGTTTTTCTGGGTGAGGTTGGTGCGAATGTAAAGAGACAGCAGTGTGCTTCCTGTCACATTTGAATGAACAGCTACGTGACAGGGGGACTTTTCCTGTCAACACAATAACAGTGTCCGCGTGAGAGCTCAACTTATGTGTTATTTTCCCCTGGAGGGAAATTGTTATCTAATAAGTGAAGACTTCATTCAACTTGTATTTAAGTCTCTGCCACTGACGGGCACTGAGATGACTTGGTGATTGACAGGAGAGAGATTCTCGCTCTCTTGGTGCTTGCTCTCCCTGGGAGGAATTAGGAAGAAAGGCAGGAAGAAATAAGATGATTTCATATAGTACTGTGTGCTGGGGAGAAAGAAATCAGTCAAAGAGAGAAAGAGGCACAGCAAAGCTGGGAGATACGGAGCACTGCAAGGTTTCTAATTGAGGACAAGGAAGCCAACATGGGTTTGAAGGATGACACATCGCCCCCTGGTGGTCAGGAAGGACTGGTGCATTCCAAATCTGTGGCTGTGGACTTGGGTCAGCAGGAAATTCATGCTCAGAAAGAGGACCCTACTAATTCCACCTGTGTAATGTGCTGTGTGCACAAGCAAAAGAAACAGGCTAACTGGTGAGAAAAATGTTCTGTGACTGCCAGAACATTTCAAGCAATGCTTGTTACTAAGAATGCAGAACTGTTCAAAGGTATTGGATTAGATTTAGTGTTTAATTCTTTTTCACATTTTCTTTATGACCATTCTTTACTCCAACAGCCAACTTTCTCTAGAATAATTCACCAAAAGTCTTCCTAGTCTAAAACTATATCTACTCAATTCCATTTCAGACCTCTCAGAAATTGAAAATCGATCCCAGCAAATGTGAAGAAGTCCTGTCAAGTAAACCCTGCTTGACTTTATTTTCTTTGTACTACCACTTCGGGCCAGCCATGACAGGCCTGTTAAACTGCCAATAGATGCAAAGACCTTCCCTACACTCTTGGTTCATTTATGCTTATGACTAACTTCCAAATGCCCTGTGATTCATCTGCTATTTCCCATGTGTCTATTTTAGACTTGCAAAAGAAAGAAGCATTTTTAAAATATGGTGTGCTTTACTAGTGGTTTTTGCAAATGACATATGCCACCCAGGCCGGCCCACTTCCTGTAAGTGCGCTGTAACCACCATGACAGGGATGTAGATATTTTTCCACTCTTACCGAAAACAGATATTTTAGATCACATAATGTATCCTGATAATGGTGACCCATCCTTCTACTACTCCGTTACTTCCTACATCCTCTGTTACCCAGACCCATTGCCTTCCAGTCTCTCATTAGAAAACAACCAGGCTTCTAGGAGATAATTATAAAATATAACATGATAAAATAAGAACTACATATTAAAATTGTACAACACAAACAGAAAAACAAAAGGCACAAGAAACAGTGAACCATTCATTCACATCTTCAGGATTCCCATAAAAAATTAAATTAAAAACCATGGTATATATACAGTATATATATACATTATATATATATATTTTATATTTATATATATACTGGTACAGACCCATGCATACCTCATGTATGATACATCAGTACATGTGATTTCATATTTGCATTGATCATGTTACTTTAGGTCTTGTTTTCTGGGTGTTCTTTCCTTCATCTCCTCTGGCTCTTCCATTCATTCTGCTTCCCTTTCTGCAGAATTCCCTGAGCCCTGATGGAGATATCTACTTTAAGACTGAGTTATTCAGTCTCTCACTCTGCAAAATGTCTAGCTATGGGTCTCTTTCTCTCTCTCTCTCTGTGTCTCTCTCTCTCTGTTTCATCTGCTGCTGTAATGAATGATCAGGGAACTGATCTATGAGCATAGCAAATGTCAACAGGAGTCATTTTTTGCAACTATTAAAACAAACAATAGTTTCACCGTAGGCCTCTGAACTATCTAGTCTCCCCAGCAGAGTCAGGTATGGGCTCCATCTCATGAAGTGAGCCTTATGTCAAATCAGATAGTGGTTGGCTGCTCTCATGAGCCTTGTGTTACCATTATCCTAGCACATCTTGCAAACAGAATAGCAGTGTAACCAAAACATTCTGTGGCTAGGTTGGTGTTTGCATTTCTTTTTTAATAGTGTAGAGAGTACTTCTTATAGCATAAATTCTGGAACATAGGGGTGAAGGCTTTATGTAGGAACCATCTCGCCTTCCATGTTTAATGAGTTATGTAGGTGTTGTCTTTAGGAATGGGTTATATAATGGGTTATATAATGGGTTTGTAGAGAAAAACTATAGTCTTCCCTTGCTGGTACATAAGCTGTGACCACAAATTCCATAACAATCCAACCAACACTGCCAACAGCTTTACTCATGCACTATTTGTAAAGCTCTCTCTCTCTCTCTCTCTCTCTCTCTCTCTCTCTCTCTCTGTGTGTGTGTGTGTGTGTGTGTGTGTATGTCTGTCTGTCTGTCTGTCTGCCTCTTCTTCTCTCTTTCTCTCAGTCCAGAGGCTGGTAGCACTGGAAGACAGGAAGCAAAGTCTACTGAGCCCTGTTTTGAGAATATTTGAGAAGGAACAAAACCCTTGTTCTGTCAGCTCAGCGCTTCAGAGGCATATTGAGGAGTCTTTGGTTCTACAGCACATTGCTGGGCCCAGGAGACAACAGGCTCTCTGATCAGAGGGTAGTCATTCAGGATGCAATGTCTTATTGAAGGTTCAGGTTTGCGCATAGCATATTATTTGTGAAAATTACTTGTCAAAAAATCAAGGATTGAAATTTTAAAGTATATGCCACCATGATGCCTTGTCACAGAACAAAATCTGTTGCAACATTTTCCTTAGTTTTTTAATTAGAAATAAACAAAGGTACTTTGATTCCCAAGGGGTATTCTATGATCTCTAGTTGATATCACTTGTGTGTGCTTGTTCTATTATGTGTGTGTGTGGAACAAAAAGCTGCTTTAAAGAACTTGGGTGTATGCATGGAAAACTTGGAAGGGAATGGATCTCTCTCTCTCTCTCTCTCTCTCTCTCTCTCTCTCTCTCTCTCTCTCTTTTCTTCTCTCATTCCAGATGTTGGTAGCACTGGAAAACAGGAAGTAAAGTCTTCTGAGCAATGTTTTGAGAATATTTGAGAGGGAGCAAAATCTTTTTTCTTGTCAGCTCAAATGAAGCATTTGTTTACTGACTCTATGTGAGAACTGAAATTTCAAACTCATTAACTGAAAACAAACAAGTCTGGGATAATCAAACATTTATATATACTTTCATTGTTATCCATTTGTTTCTAGACTATCTAGGTTTCTTTACTCTGTGAAAGTCTTACAGAACTTCATCCAAGGCCAGCTACCCCATGACCTGTGACCCAGAGAGAAGACACAAACATGCTTTCATATATACAAGTGCGTTATTTGGCATTTTGCAAGGGTATTTGGTTTCTTGGTGGTAGTAATTGGGTCTGGGTGTCATATATACTAGACACACATTCTACCATTGAACAATACTTTAAGCTAAGTCAAGGTTTTCCAAGGATGGTCACACATGCCCCTCTGTGGAATTACAGTGTTAAGACAAAGTCACTACATATTTGGCTTTGTGCATTTCTGAACATTTTTAGTAATTTACAAGATATGCTTTGAACTCCATTAATGAGCAATGCTGTTGTTTATGTCAGGTAACTTTTGGCTTCTTGGACTTCACAGCAGAACTGTAACAAATGTTACTCTATTTGGTTGATTGGTCCTGATGGTAAGAACAATATTGTATGTGTCTTGGTTAGTAAAATATTTCTGTTTCCTAAAGAAGCCTAGAAGTGTAAAAATATAAACAATTAATAAACACATGAAAGTTTCTTGAAATTCATTTTAATAAGAAATTACAATAATTTGACATGTATATTAAGGAATAATGCCCTTTACATTCTTGATGACATTAAATATTAATTTATTATTTTTAATTATTCCATAAAACTATTTTTTTCAACCACTATCTGAAAAAAGCACAAGGCCTCATGCACACTAGCAAATTTCCTACCACTCTTTTACTGGAAAACCCCATATTTTCAAATATTATACTATTCCTTGATAAATTTGAATTTTAAATAGATACATGATTAAATAGTATACACAACAACAAAATGTCTGTGACATAAAAAATAATACAGAAACCAAAATGTGGTGAACGACATGAATATGATGGGAATATATAAATACTGGGTGAAGTACTAAGGTAAATAACTATGGAAGGGAAAAGCATATGAGGTATGGCTGCACCTTGGAATGGAGAGCAGAACTATGGAAGACCCCAGAAGACAAGCAGGTCAGGATAGAGCTCAGGGAAGGACATTTGGGGGTAGAGTAATTAAGGAGAGTTGTCCAGAGTGCCAGAGAATGCACAGTTGTCAAGAGAAACAAAGCCTGAGAAAAGACACTTGTATTTATCTGTGCTTTATAAATCATCCAGCTGCCACTCAAATTACCTAGTCTTCACTTGATAAGCTGAAGTTAATGACTGCAGCTATCATCTACAATACAACACAGAAGTTGCTGGGTCCCATTTAATACAGTTAAGAAACTGACATTTATCACTCCATTCACCAGAGTGCAGAATTTGCTAAGATAAAATATCCTACCTTGGGAAGATTTAGAAAAATAAGAACATTGGCTGTTCAACATGTGACATTTATTCAGAAAGTTGTCATAACATGGTATAAACACCCACTTTTAAATAATATAGTTTCAAGAAAGCTCTCTCTCTGGAATAAGGACATCTCCTACCACAGCTTCAGTTGTGAGATGTGATTTCTGTTTGAGAAAATGATGTGGACATTTGCCTCGGGGCCTGGGGGAGGGGGAGAAATGAACAGGAGCTTTCTTCTTTGCCTTGCTGAGCTGTGCACATACCTGCCTCTCCAAGTAAAAGCACACAAAAAACTTACATTGTCTCATCTTTAAGCCTACTTATGCACATGAGACTTACTGAAAACAGTGGATATATGTCGTTGAATATATGTCCTTAAACTACGGCATATGATTTTAATCATACATATATTCTTTCACTCACAAAATCGATTGCATTTTGTTTTAGCTACCTTAGGTTATTCATTGTAGCGCTTCATGACCATGGCAGCTTTCTTGCTTCTTCTGTGTTTATTATACTCTTCAGTCGATCCTTTCTCCTCTTCATTTCTGAATATTTCCAGTAATTTTCGAGCTGTGCTTTTGAATTTCATTTAGTTTCTCAGTGTCCTAGATTGTTTTTCTGTTGCTGTGGAAAAAACACACATATCCAAACAAAATAAGGAAGGAAAAAAAGCTTCATTTCATCTTACATTTCCCATGTCATAATCTATCACCAAACAAACTAAGGCAGGAACTTAGGCTGAAACCTGGAAGCAGGGACAGAACCAGAGATCAGCAGAACTGCCTACTGGGTTACTTTCTCTGATGAGCTCAGCTGCATTTTTTTACATAACCCAGACCAGAGGTAGCACTTCCACAGTAGGCTCTCCTCCATTAATTAGCCAGTAGTAAAATTATGGCCCCACTGTCATTTCCACAGATCAGTCTGATGGAGGCAAAGCCTTGATTGAGTTTTATGTTTCCCAGGATTATGTAGGTTTGTGTCAAGTTAACAAAATATAACCAGTACACTCAGCCTCCTTCTTTTAGTCTCTACCTCCCTGCCTGTCTGTTTCTGACACTGTGTTTTCTACCTTACCCATCCCCTTTGGCAATTTCCCATTTTCCAAGGATTTAACTTCAGGATGTCAATGCCATATTTCAAGAAAGAGCTATAGGAAGAGATGGCCAAATGGCTTAGAGACTTGCCCTTAGGGGTGTTGGCTTTTTGATGTAGAACTTATACCTTCAATAGTCAGTTTTCTGTGCTGATAGTTCCTAAACTTATTTTTATCCACTTCTCAGAGATAAACAAAATGAAAAGAAGATACTGTCTTTGTGGGTACAGGAGATATTCGACAGTTAAATGTGTCCATTCTAAAAACAAGAACCATGACCCAGATAATTTGTTAGAACAAATAAAAAATTAAACAACTTTTACTTAAATTTTATTAAAACATCATCTGTTGTGGTTTTGAATGAGAATGTATAATATATTTGAATTCTTAGTACTCAATAGGTGAAATAGTTTGGTGAAGGTTAGGAGGATGGTTTGCTTTCTTGGAGGAGGTGTGTCACTGATAAAATGTTTGGGGTTACAAAATCTCATGCCATTCCCAGTCAGCTCTTTGTTTCTCTGACTATGCTTATGGATCAGATGTAAGTGCTCCAGCTTCATGTTTGCCTGCCTGGTGCAATGGTCCCTAACATGATGGTAAAGGACTCTAAACTTCTGGAATTGTGAACCCCAATAAACATTTTCTTTTGTAAGTTCATTGGTCAGTGTCTTGACACAGCAATGGAAAACATCATTGGGAAAATTACATGTCTCCATGTTAGGACAATTTATAAAATCAGAAGTTCACCATATTCTGAATGGCTTAGTTTTAGAAACATGACTGGGATGTCCAAGTTAAAGAAATAGCAGACCCAGAAGAAAGGACAGATACATGTCCGGAAAAGTTGGGATTCAGGATTGTGCTTGTACTGATGGGAGACCTACTATGAAACCCAGAAACTCAGCTCATGTATAATGTGTAGCACATGGAGAAGGGGTTATCTAGTTATTGGGAGCTCTCTGTAAATGACTAGACTCACACTATAAGCACCTGGCAGGAGGATGCTACAGTAGATGCTTTCCTCACTGTCAATATTTGCACTCAGACTAAAGAAGATTTTGTCAAGGCTATGAGACACTGGAGTCCTTGACATGGCTCTACTCAAGTCTGCTACACACATTCACTCAGGACTTTCTCTGCTCCACAAGAATGAGTGATAAGGATCACGGTATTGTCTTCTGTTTTCAGCAACAGAATGGTAGTTATAACTTCTATACTGACCATCATGCTAATCAGAGTGTCCCATAAGATACTTAGGTAGTTATCAATATACCCCTTCCTGTATTAGGTCTGTTTTCTGCCATTAGAAACCCAGCTTTATACTGCTTTCATATTACTTGAAACTGAGGTGTCCTTGGGCTCTAATACCTGGCTTCCAAGTGAAGAAACAAATTTCAAAAACCAGAAATGAAAGGAGTACCTCTAGGGTGACCTAGTCTGGGGCAACGTTCCTAAAAATATCTTTTATCATTCATCTCATCTCGATATCAGAATTACATTATATGTATAAGCAAAAGTGCCAGAGAACCACTAAGCCATGGAGCATGTGACAATATATAGATTAACGAATATAAGTTAATGTAAAGGTAAGAGCTAGTAAGTCATAAACCTGAGCCATCTGCCTAACATTTATAATTAATATAAGCCTTTGAGTGATTATTTGGAAATGGCTGTGGGTGGATGCAGGACAGAGAAATTTAGGTAATATTAGAGTCCACTAGATAAACAAAACAAAACCTGGTTTTGGGTCTATATTTAAAAAAAAACCCTCAGTGAAGCTCATTCTCATATCACTTAAATAAACAGCATGGAAAGGAACTAAATCCTCCAAAGGAAGACATCTGTCAAATGATATGGTGTGGGAAGTTTGTGCAGCCTCTTGCAGTAAGATTAGACTATGTTCCTGGTACATGAACATCTCAGACCCCATTCTCTGCAGAGGAACACCTAGCCAAGCCTTAGTACTGGAATGAGGGACTTGGACCCACATCAACTGGATATGCCAGACTTAACTGACCCACTTTGGGACTCCAACTCCTCCATGGGGAATGGATGGGTGATGGGAACGGAGGAGGCTGAGGGAAGACTAGGAGGAAGGAAGGGAGGGTGAGCAGTGGTAGATATGGAGAAACCTTTTTAAATAAAAAAGAATAAAAACAAAATTAAAATGGCAAATGATACAATTTTTTTAGAAAGTAAAAATAAATAAAAATAAACAGTAACAACATTGATTTAAATTTATTCAGTGGCTGAGAGAAGGTCAACAGAGCAAACAGCAAATAGTTTTCCTTCTTTCATGCCTTTTTAAAAATCTGGAATAATCTTCTAAGATGCTGCTGACATTTATGGGAGATATTCCCACACCACATAAGGAATTTAAAACAATCTTGCACATATTCACCATATATCAACCTGGTGCAGACAGCTCCACAGTTGAGGGTTCTGTATTGGATGATTCTAAGTTACAGCTAGTTGCTCTTTAAAATTCACCACCAAATAATGTTATAATTTTACCTCAAATGTGTCAAAAGTACTGTATACAATAATCTCGAGTTGCTCCCTTTCTCGCGGGCTCCAGAGCTTATAACAATTCATGGGTCAGCTCTACCACATTGTTATAAATGACACATATGTACATCATTTTCCCCTCTGCCTTCACTCTTTCCCAGATTTTTAACTTCCCCTCTATCTCCTGTTTTATATCTTTTAAACAACAGTTTACAGTGTTCTGGGATATCATCATTTCATTTCAATTACCACTTAACTGTATGTCCAAAGTTTATATCAACTTAATAAACTGAGCCTTATAATATTCATCACTTTTAGGTTCCTCAATACTTTCAATAACCTCTTCACTGCATTTCATCTTCTAATTGCTCTTGAATTCATCTATCCGGTGTGACAGAGTCATGCTCATTTAGAGTCCATTCTTATGACATTTTTCCCCACAAGGTCTATTGCCTTCCTCTGAACTTCCATAACCCAAATTGGCATAAGGAAGATAAATAAGTCCCAGGTGTATTAAGAGATGAGTTTGAAAATAATTATGCATTCTTTTTTATTTATCACTGAGATGAATTATCTCATTTCTAATATAGGTGTCACACTATTGAAAAAATCAATAAGTTGTTATTGTAGTACTTGACACATATTAATTGATAATAACTTCAGCAAAATATTGAGGTCAAACCAATCTTTAGCATGAATATTTTCCATCAATATTTCAATTAAATTGAACAATAGGAGTTCTCAACAGTCCTTTCATGTGGCTAGTCCATGGCTTTCTTGTGACTTCATTTTATCACATACACTTCATATGTCTTTTTCCCAATTCTGCTGATTCTTTTAAATTCAACTTCTTTTTCTCATTGTCCTCAAGATTATAAATTACATATTTGTCAGTATAATACTAAAAATTATAATAGTCACAGTAATAGCTAATATTAACTGAAAAATGCAATATAACAAAAAATTATCCTAAGAACTTCCCAAATAATAACACGTTACTTCCTTGGGATGCTCATTTTTCAAGCACATCTTTGCAGCATTGACCAGACAATGCTCTGGTCATGTCAGTCCAATATTTCTTTCTAGGTTCCAGTGTAATCAAAGTGTATGTGAGGTAGCTTCAAAGAATTATTCAGTTCAGTAGTGCTCAAAGGTCAATTCTACAATTCTCCTTTGGACATAAATGCTTTTATTTAATGGAGCTATATAATAGCTTGTGTATTCTCTCTTCCCTGATTTTACACCTTTGATTGTGCAGATTCTCTCCAGATGCACTTTACTCTGTCTTTCTGGGTCACTTCCAATCTTCTTTTCCTCTTTTGATTTTATTAAGGCACTATTAAAGTAATAATTTCATCATTTCATTTATATATAAATATACAACTATGCATTCACACACACACACACACACACACACACGCACACACACACAGGAGAGAGAGAGAGAGAGAGAGAGAGAGAGAGAGAGAGAGAGAGAGAGAGAGATTGTGTTCTTTTCTGTCACACTTCTACACTACCCTTACCTATAATGGTCTACTTTTTTTTTTCCCAATAAGAATCACCTTTAGCTAAATGAATCATCCAGTCTATTACTCTCTCTTTCTTTTCTTCCTCATATTTAAAGATGCATTTTTTTCCAATTATAATTTCTAATTTTACAGCCTACATGTGAGTTCACACATGCAGGACACACACAGAGAGTATTTCAGTATAAATTCCAGTAAAGGCATCCATGATCTTGAAGTAGAAATTATTTTTATTTTTCTTAGCTATTTATATATTTTTATTTATTTTGTCATGTTGGTACACATAAGACTTTGAGCACAGTACTGAAAAAGAGTAGAGTATGTGCACCATTTTGCCATTAAAGATGTTAGAGGAAATAGTTTTTAGATTTTCCCAAATAAACATAAAGTTGCCTAAGTTTTTTCATATATAACCTTTATTGAGTAAAATATTTTTCAGTTTTTTTCTTTAGTAATTTCATCATAAAATGGTATCAAATATTTTCAAATGCCTTTCCTACATCTATGAAAAGTATCATTTCTGTCTTGAAGTCTATGTGCAGCATTATGCTTATTATTTCATATATTGAATTCTTGAGATGAATACAACTTGACTGTGAGGAATAATCTTAATATTTTCTTGTATTTTTCAAGAAGTATTTTATTGAAATTTTTATCTCTACATTTCTCAGTGAAACTAATTTTTTTCTTTTAAAAATCTGTAGTTTTTTGTGTTTTCTTCTTATTTGTTTTTGATATTAGAGTACTACTAGATACATAAAATATGTTTGTCATTGATCCTTCCCTTTCTAGTTTGTGGAACAGTGGGAGAAGTATTGGCAACATCTTTTCCTTAAATATTTTGTTAATTTCATCTGTGAATCCATAAAGTCCTCCTGGACTTTTCTTTGTGATTAAACTTAATTCTTCATTCTCATTGCTTTTAGTTCTTAATGTTGTTTATGTCTTTTTAAAATTGATTTTAGTAGGTTACACATGTTTAGAAATATATCTATTTCATCTATATTTTTAGGATTTTTATATATATTTTCAAAATAGTCATACATGATTATTTGTATTTCTTGAGTATTTGTGGATTTTTATTTCTAATTTCAACTCCAATTTTTATTGATTTTTTCCTTATGTTTATTTTGCTATGAGGTTATCTATATTGCTTATATTTAAAAACTTTTTATTGATTGAGTCTATATATTTTTAATTCTTGATTTTATTAATTTCTGTTCTCATCTTGACTATTTCTTGGCCTCTGCAAGAGTTACGTTTGAGTGCTTTTGTTTTTCAAAGTCACTGAGGTAAATACACAGTTTATTATTTGTGAACCAGCTGGCTTTTAATGTAAACATTTGTAACCTCAAACTCATTACTTAAAATACTATAATTATAGCTGTATCTCAGAGATTCTGGAAAGCCATGACATCATTTTTTTCCTTGACTCTAGAAAATTTTAAATTATTTTATAATTTAATTTCTGAAAAAGTATTAAATCCAAAAGGATTTGTTCATCCTGTGTGTGATTATGCAATGTCTGTAAATTCAGTTGATAATTATTTCTAGTTTTATTCCATGATGTCATGATATTATAAAGGAATGAATTTGATTCTTCAGATTTGCAAAGGCTTGATGTGCATGTCACCACACAATTAATTATACGGACAGATCATGATCCAAGGACAAGAGAGAAGAATTTGTACTATGTGCTGGGTGAAATATTCTATCAATACATATTAAGTCCAATTGATCAATTATATAGTTTAACCCCGGTTTATTTTTCACTATGAATACGGTCCTGTGATGAAAGTAGCATATTGGTGCTACCCATGACTGCTGGGTCTTGTCCAGCCATGTATGCTTTTAGTGTTTTTATTATGAAATTGGAAACATCTATGTTTGTCATATATTTACAGTAGTTACATCCCCTTGATCAACTTTCTCTGTCATTAATATGTAGTTGCTTTCTTTATTTCTCTGGACAGTTGTAGCTTAAAGCCTCTTATATTAGATATCAGAATAACTACATGAGCTTGTAATTAGTCTTAAATTTCTTGATAGATGGGTTTCTACCTTTTGCCTCTTAGTTTGCGTGAGATTCCCCAGTGAAGTCAGCATCTTGCAAACAACAGGCAGTTAATCAATATTTATTATAAGAAGCTTGTGTCCTGGAACATTGGCTAGGAGTGGTAATGAAATAAATAAAGAAACAACAGGCACAAGGAGAGAAAAGTTGGGGTGAGGTGAGTCTGCGTGCTCTTGTGGAGCTACACCTCCCATCGCCAGTAACCCATAATTTCAGCATGTTTCTTAGATGTAGAAGTGGGGGGAAGCAGTTATTTGATATCATGAGTGATGTTGAGTGTTTGTTATTACTTAAAGGAGGAAGTAAGCAGTGTGAAGCAAAACAGGAAGGATCAGTAAGTTCTGACCATGTCAACAAGTATAGAACTTGCTTAATGATAGTGACTGCCAAGGAATATCTACAGAAGGATCAGAAAGAACTAAAGATCTGCTATGCATGTAGGGCCATAAAAAGAGAGAAACTCTCCCCTCTCTCCTGACTGCTATGATTTTATGAAAGCTTTTACCATCTGGACCCACTGTGGGAAGAATGAAAGTATATAATGTCTGAAAAATTGAACATTCATGGGGTAGCAAACCAGTAGACTTCTATCACACTACAACTAGCTAAAAGTTATTTGTGGAAGGGAAATCATCAAACTGCACTCAATCCAGAAGTTTCTTAAAGTTTCCTTGTACACAACAGGACAGAGCTTGAAGGGTAGGTCTAATGAAATACAGAATATAAAATGTTTCACAGCATTTCCTCTATACATGTTAATGTAAATAGTTTCTTGACACTGGTATGATGTATTCACATTATAATATGCTAGGAATGTCTTGCATATAAAATGCATTCAATAAATATGTATTAAGTTGGGCCACAAAGGATTTTGCAAATGCATAACATTTTAGAATATTCTAAGAATAAAAATATATTAACAGTCATCAACATCAAGATGTATTCAGATAGGTCAGGATACATATTCTTCCTATTTGTGGGAGAAAATGTCACCACATTGAGCTTTTGTGACTGTGAATGGTGTGCGGGGCACCTCTATGTCCTCTACAACTTCTGCGTGAATGTTCCCGCCACTGCTGCTATTGCTGGTGCTTCCCACCTAGTGCACCATTTCTTTCCTTTGCTGTCACTGTTTGCCCCTCAATCCTTCAGTGACAAGAATTCCAGCTGCAAATGTCATACTGAGATTCTCAGCTTCCATTTCCATAAGGCTACCTGATCTTACTTGTCAGTGCATTTTTCAATCTCACAAAGAAAGTGTCATCTTTGCATCAGAGGGAATTCACATGATGTGGTGATTGCATTACAAATAATCATTGCACAGTTTTGAAACTGGGTGGTTTATATCAAAGTCAGAAAGTTGATGTCAATTTCTAATCTTGAACAAAAGTTAGATACATCTCCATATGTGAGTGCCAATAAGCTATTGAGATGCTGGATACTTCCTGTGTTATTTCGTTGTCCTTGTAAGGTAAAGTCACATTTTTCTCTTAAATCTCATGAGAAATTCTTTAGACAGAAGCCATTTATTTTTGGCATGGGTGCATGGGCTCATAATTGGAGTAATAGGGCAATGGCCTGCCAGGCTTTAGGAATGAGTAGATATGGTAGTTGGTTTATGGAAAGTACCTTTTATTTTACTCCTTCTCAGCGATGTCTGATAGTGACAATGTGGTAGAGAACAAGTCTTCAAGGTTTTAGAACTATTGAAGCAAAATGAAGAACTATTTCAAAGGAAGTTTGAGTTTGTCTTATAGGTCACACTGTTAAAGTCCCTGAGATTCATTCAGAATCTCTCCAGGGAGCTAGATTCATACTCTTTTTTATGCAGTAAATTATGTCATAGTGTTCTTATATTCTATTTCTCATTAGGTCAGTATATAAGACTACCTTGATAAAGCAGGATTTATAACCTGAATCACAAGGTCAGAGTTCACCCAATTAACTCAGTCTATGCTTTAATATTGTCAAATATTAGGAATGAATTCTATTTGAAAACCAAAATGGACAGGTTAATGATGAACAGATGAGAGAAAGAAAGAAGTCAAAGTATTATCCCACTGTATGTCCTGGGAAAAAGGATAATTTATATCAAGAACACTAGCTTAGAATAATGCAGGTGCCTCACTTCCTGGTTATTATATAAGGAAAGAATACACATGAGCTAAAGCTTCTCATTGAATATCTAAGTCTCCAGGAAAAGTGTACAGACTGTTCCCAGACCCTGGAATGAGTACAAGAGGACACACCAAAATGTCCTACTGAGGGAAATGAGTATTCTAAAGTTAGAGCTGAAATCAATGTTTGAGTAGATTTTTTCCAGACCCATCTGTACTTCATAAGTTAGTCTTTGTAAGACAAAAGTTAGGGTGAAAAGACAAATTATAGTAAATTAATATAAATTTTAAGAGTTCAAGAACATGAGTATCAGCCTCTATTGATCTGAATTTAAATAAGAACTATACAGATTTAAAACCCTACATACAATACATCACTAAAAAAGAGCAAACATGACCCACTGCATATGTTAAGGCCTATACAAAGTCAGGTGGCAAGGTTGTATTACCATTGTAAAGGATCCTCACACTTCATCACATATTTTCAGAATTTGTAGTAAGCACCAAGTTGTCCTATAAGTGTGCTTCATCATTATGCAATGGATTGTCTTGTGATAATAGATAATCACATCTCTCTAATTAGAAGTGAAGATATTTGAGAACAGAAGGTTTGATTAGTTTGTAACATACATAATGTCAAAAACCTTCTCATATATGCATAATAATAATAATATGATTTTCTTTAAAATATTGGTGTCAGGTATAGTGTAGTTCCTGCCATTTGGGGGAAAATTGAAAGAACAATGGTTCATAATGAAGGTCATATCCATAATACCCGTTCAGGGCAGAGAAGACAGAAAGGGCCAGACTCTGCAAATGTTTAACTTATGTCAGCATCACATAGCCTCCATCAATGCAGTTTAATGCAAAATCAGATTGGTGTCTGAACACTGAATAATTCATGTGGAGCTTACATAAATATATTCCCATTTGTGCTACATTGTGCACAGTTTAGATTAACTTGGGTTTTGGTTCTTAACCCTTAAACATTCATTAAACTAAGTACAAATGTGCAATTTAAAAATTGGTTTGATGTCCCATAGGGGAATATGTTGTCCTGGTGTGACTATGCATCTCATCAGACTGTTTAATTTAGATGATTAAATGTTATCTGCTGTATTATTCCTTTAAAGTCATGTAGTTTAATCATTGTAGAAGAAAACATTCATTGTTGATCCAGGAAAAAACAAACTATGTTTATTTTAAGAGGTTATTCTATCATTATTTGAAAACATGTTGTGTCTAATTAACCTGATTCTATCATCTTTATTGAGAAGCAATGCACATTATAAAGTTAATTTTTTGAAAGAAGTACAGTTTTATGCTTGTTTAGTTTTCTCATAAGTGTGTGTCCATCACTGTAATTCAGGTTTTAAACATACCCAGAAGTCCCCAGTGAAATTCTGCAACTTATAGCTGTCCCTCCTTTCTCCCTCCAAGCCCTATGCAACCTGACAGCTTGCCATATTTGCCCTTTTGTAGACACATTGTAGAAAAGAATCATATACTGGTGGTCTTTGTATGTCTTCCTTTGCTTAACACAATATTTTTATATTTCATTCACGTTGTTCCATCACTTTTAGTTTCTGTTCTGTGATCAAAACAACATACATTGTAAAGATGGATTACATTTGGTTTATTCATTTGTGCTGATATTTACTTTGTTACATGTTGTGCTACCTCGATGATGCTTTCACAGATATTTGGTTGTGGTTTGCAGCTTGGGTGTGCTTTGCTTTTTGTTTAAAGTCCACTAATGAGTGAATACACCTCCTGTTTATCTTTCTGAGTTTGTGATACCTCGCTCAGGAGGATATTCTCCAAATTCATCCATTTGCCTGCGAATTTTAGGATATCATTTTTTTTCATACTGCTCAGTAGTATTCCATTGTGCAGATGTACCACAGTTTGCTAATCCATTCTTCAGCTGAAGGGCATTTAAGTTGTTTCCAGGTTCTTTATTATGAATAATGCTGCTATAAACATACTTGAGATAATGCTTTTGGGGTGCTAATGTGCATCCTTGTATCATATCAGACCACCATGGTCTAAAGTTAGAGTTCAATAACATCAAAAATCACAGAAAGCCTATCAACTCATTGAAACTAAACATCACTCAACTGAACCACCTCTGGGTCAAGGAAGAAATTAAGAAAGAAATCAAAGACTTCCTAGAATTTAACAAAAATTAATCCACAACATACCCAAACTTATGGGACACAATGAAAGCAGTCTTAAAAGGAAAATTCATAGCACTAGATTCCTATATGAAAACAGTTAAAAAAAAATCCCACACTAGAGAACAGCACAGCTGAAAGCCCTAGAACAATGAGAAGCAAACTCACCTAGGAGTAGATGGCAGGAAATAATCAAACTTAGAGCTGAAATCAATTATCAGATCTTTTATGGCCAATAAGCCAGACTTCTAGGTCAGGGGGTGGTATCTGCTATCCACTACAAAACTTGGACCTAGTCTTCTTTTCCTCAGTCAACCAATAATAGTGAATACCCCATGAGGTATTGGCAGCAGAAGGCATGTTAACAGGATTAGAAACCATAGGCATTTGGGCTATTTATTCATGTAGCTTCTTTGTGCTTTCAGGACCTTCTGTGGCCTGATCTCTTGAGTATCATGTCAATTTGATAAGAGACTGTTGCTATTCATGCTGTTGTTTTATGACTTTTTGTATCTGATAACATCCTACTTATGATAAGGACTTCGGGTTACATGGAAAGTTGTTGGCCCTCTGTCAGATGTTCAGTTTGATCCAGTGGTAGGAATTAATGGCATATGCTCATATTTTTAGTTATACTTATGTGTGAACACAGTTCTGTGGACACCAGTGGGAGACTATTGAAATAACAGTATAAGGTATTGTATTGTCCCAGTTCTGTAATGTTCCTATGTATGCTATTCAGTTTTGTTCTTTTCTCATATGTGTGTATGTGTGTGTATATGTATGTATGTGCGTATATAATATGTAGCACTTTAAAACTTAAAGTGGTCTTCCTGCCTCTTGAAATACATATTTTTTATAAAAGAACAATACAAAGAATCAATGAATCTTTTTCAAAGAGTTGGTTTTTTGAGAAAGTCAACAAGATAGATAAACACTTATCCAAACTAACCAAAAGGCAGAGAGAGAGTATCCAAATCACAAAATCAGAAATGAAAAGGGGGACATAACAACAGAACCTCAGGAAATCCAGAGAATTATCAGGTCATACTTTGAAAATCTATATTACACAAAAATGGAAAACCTAGAAGAAATGGGCAGCATTCTCGACAGGTAACACTTACCAAAATTAAATCAAGACCATATTAAAGACCTAAACAGACCTATAACTACAAAGGAAATTGAAGCTGTCATTAAAAGACTTCCAAGTAAAAAAAAGTCCAGGTCCAAATGGTTTCAGTGCAGAGTTCTACCAGACATTCAAAGAAGAACTAATACCATTACTTCACAAACTGTTCTACAGAGTAGAAACTGAAGGAATATTGCCAAACTTTTTATGAGGCCACAATAACCCTAATACCCACACTACGTAAAGACGCAACAAAGAAGGTGAATTACAGACCAATTTTCCTCATGAATATTGATGCAAAAATTCTCAACAAAATTATGGCAAACCAAATACAACAATATATAAAAAATATCATCAACCACAATCAAGTAGGCTTTATCTCAGAAATGCAGGAATGGTTCAACATATGAAAAACTATAAATGTCATCCATCATATAAACGCTTCCACAACTACTTAGAAAACTGGTTTTGTTATACCAACACTGAAACTAAGATGGACTCATTTTCATGCAAAACATGCTTAATATATCCTTATTTAAGTATGCACATTTACCAAAAAAGTCTTCAGAATATAATTGGATACAATTAATATTTTCTAAAATTTGACACAAATTTTTTTGATATGGCAGTTAGATCTCTCTCTCTCTCTCTCTCTCTCTCTCTCTCTCTCTCTCTCTCTCTCTCTCTCTCTCTCTCTCTCCCTACTAAACAAACACCCCCTTAGTGTGTATGTGTGTGCACTGTATGACCTGTTCTCTGATAGCACTTATTGTTGATGTTTGTGTGGAACTGGTTGTCTCTGGTAGGGATGAGTAAGCAAAGCAATCAGAATGTAACTGACATATTTCTAAAGATTAGGAAACACTAAAAAGCTGCATAGTATAAATTTATGATGAACTATTTCAGAGTGGTATAAACCACCCCTTTTACAACCATGGCATAGAAAATGTAAAATGAAAGTAACACACATTAGCCAAATATCCTTTTGTATTAAAAAAGAAGTGAAAGACACTGAGAAAAAGATATTTCTTTTCAACATGTAAATAAATCTAGATGTTGGTCATCTATGGTTGATGTAGAGGCTGCTCTCTTTCCTCAGTGGGCAAACTGTGATTGCATGATTCATCCTTTTCTATTTCTCTTTTCATCATTTGAGTTAATGAAGGACATAAACTGGATGCAGGATTTTCATCTACAGTCTAAGCATTAATAATGAGAAACACTGAACAGAAAGCAGCAGACCCTAATCTGGCAATGGTATATCACATGCCCCAAATACATTCTTATACAATCTATTTCTTCCACACTTCTGTGTTGGGGCAGAACCATGACAATTCTGATTTTTGATAATCAGGGTTAATAGCACTGTGTCCATGAAAACACTTTGGTTTTATTGGCATGTGTATTTCTATAGTGGAAATAATTGCCACCAGCAGTAGACCAAACTATTTTATTAATTCATACCTAGCTAAATGACCTCAGTCTATTCTATATGCATACATCTTACACTTTTGCTTCTCATGCCAAGAATGAATTATTGAACATGCCAAAATCAGAGAATATCTATTATTCTCAGGTTAAATTAGTAAAGCAATAAACTATTATTGCTAGCCTGCCTGAGAACTGGTAAATAATCATCACCTGACATATGGAACTCTTAATTAATAAACTCAAAATAAGTGTCTGGGACTAGAACATAGAAGGACAGATCTGTATCAAAGTAAATTCAATGGGTAAATTAGGAATGTTGCCAAAGTATCTTCTTATAGTTTTCCTGTACCTGCTTAGCTCACAGCACTGGGGTTGGGAAAGAGAGGCTTTGTCTTTGAATGAGTGGATAAATCACTCAGTGTTTCCCCTAATTCTAATCAAGGGCAGACCAGGGCAGGATATATGCTGGAGAACACAGCATAGAAGTTTTAGCAAGTAGTTTTGTGTATTGTTCCTAGAATAATGGTTAAAAGAAATTCTTGGGAAAGAAACACATACATGGGTGGCAGGAAGAACAAGATGTATCTTGTCCTTCCACCTCCATCCGTATTCAGCCTCTCTACTTCATAAGTCTGTGTTACAGTTTGGGTGTGAAATACCTCCCACTGGTCAGGGATTTGAAAATTTGGTCCTCAGCTGTGTATAAAAGGTGGGATGCTCATAGGTTTACTTTGAAGACTAGAGCTCAGTCTGACTTTCCACTCCAGGCTTTCTGTTTTTTCTCTACCAAAATAAGGTAAGCAAGCAGCCTAATGTTACAGGTGTCATTAGCCTGGACTGTCAATCATCATACCTCCTATCACAATGACCAACTACCATTACCCTGGGTAGTTCAGCATCACACCTTCTACCACAATGGACATTTGTGAGTCAGAATAAATCTTTTCAGCTTTAAGTTGCCTCTTCTGTACATTTTATGATAGAGATGAGAAAGGCAGCTAAGCCATCCTGTCTCACAAGAAATGACTCAGCCCACATGGCAAGAAAAATGGTTTTAGAGAGACTTGTGAGACAAAATGTGCTGACAGTTTATAAGGATTATTTTCTCTCCCTCTCTTCCATGTTCTCCTCGATGCCTTTTTCAGTTCTGAGAGGTGGGTGGAAAATTGTAGTTTGGAGAAAGTTGTTTTGGAATAGAAGAAGGTGACTGCGCTTTTTATCTAGGAATTTTAAGGTCAGAAGTAACTGGTCCCCATTGGCAGTGTTTTTATGATTTTTTTGTGAAACAGAATCTCTCTCTTTCTCTCTCTTTCTCTCTCTCTCTCTTGCAAGGCACTTTAGTTATGTAGCCAAGCACAATCTTGTTTTATTTTTAAATTCAAGGGAAACTTCAAGTAAATGAAATATTGATTTCACTGAAAAATGAACATAAAGGTCAAATTTAACTGACATTTTATCTTTCTATGCTACTTTATTCTCTCTGTTGTAACAATGTGATGGAATATGCAAACAGTGTGTACGTATTTATGTGCTCATGCAGACATACGTGTGTGCGCATGCGCGCGCACACACACACACACACACACACACACACACACACACACACACAAATTAACTTTGAAAAGGCATTGTTTCTCTGATGGCTAAAGATGAAGAGCACTTTTTCAGGTGCCTTTCAGCCATTCGTAGTTCCTCTGCTGAGAATTCCCTTTTTAGATCTGAACCCCATTTTTTGATAGGGTTATTCAAGGTTTTGGGATCTAAATTCTTGAGCTCTTTATATACCTTAGAGATCAGTCCTCTATCACTTGTAGGGTTGGTGAAAATCTT
>PVIH01009018.1:53399-85916 GCA_004025045.1 Sigmodon hispidus | reverse complement strand
ATGTACCACAGTTTGTTAATCCATTCTTCAGTTGAGGGACATCTAGGTTGTTTCCTGGTTCTTGCTATTACAAATAATGCTGCTATGAACATAGTTGAGCTAATACCTTTGGAGTGTGAATGTGCCTCTTTAGGGTATATACCCAGAAGTGGTATTGCTGGGTCCTTGGGGAGATTGATTCTCAATTTTCTGAGAAACCGCCATATTGTATTCCAAAGTGGCTGAGCAAGCTTACAATCCCACCAACAATGGAGGAGTGTTCCCCTTGCTCCGCATCCTCTCCAGCATAGGCTGTCATCTGTGCCTTTTATCTTATCCAATCTAACAGGTGTTAGGTGGTATCTCAAAGTTGTTTTGATTTGCATTTCTCTGATGGCTAAAGATGATGAACACTTTTTCAGGTGCCTTTCAGCCATTCGTAGTTCCTCTGCTGAGAATTCCCTCTTTAGATCTGAACCCCATTTTTTGATTGGGTTATTCAAGGTTTTGGGCTCTAGATTCTTGAGCTCTTTATATACCTTAGAGATCAGTCCTCTATCACTTGTAGGGTTGGTGAAAATCTTTTCCCATTCTGTAGGCTGTCATTTTGTCCTATTGACAGTGTCCTTGGCTTTGCAGAAGCTTCCTAGCTTTAGGAGATCCCACTTATTGATTGTTGGTTTTAGTGTCTGTGCCACTGGTGTTATATTTAGGAAGTGGTCGCCTGTGCCAGTTTGTAGAAGTGTATTTCCCACTTTCTTTTCTATCAAGTTCAAAGTGGCTGGGTTTAAGTTGAGGTCTTTGATCCACTTGGATTTGAGTTTTGTGCAGGGTGACAGGCTCGGATCTATTTGCATTTTTCTACACACTTCCATCCAGCTATGCCAACACCGTTTGTTAAATATACTATCTTTTTTCCATTGAATATTTGGGCCTCTTTGTCAAAGATCAGGTTAAAACAGTAACAAAGTGAATTTTTAACAGTTGGAAACTTTGTATCAGCCTTTTTCTCTGTGAACTTTTTATTCTACTGGTACATAACTATGTCCAAATACAATATTTTGGGGTTTGAAAGTCTTTGATTGCTCCTTATCCATACTCTTTGTAACAGTGAAATATATATTGGATTAATTATTTTACCTATAACCATAAGGTTCTAATATACCTATTTTGAGCTGGCATGGTGGCAGACACTTGTTATTTACCTATCTATTTATTTATTTATTTCATGTGTGTTTTAACAGTGCCCGTGGAGGTGAGAAGGGCATTAAATCCCCTGGGACTGGTGTTACAGACAGCTGTGAACCTTCACATGGGTGCTGGGAATTGAACCCTGCTCCTTTGGAAGAGCATCCAGCACTCTTAACTGCTGAGTCATTTTTTCAGTCTCCTGGTAGTACATACATGTAATCCCAGCACTTGGAGCCTAATGTAGAATTGTCACAAATTCAAGGTCAGTGCAGTTAGTACAAATCCATCAAGGGCTGCATATGAAGCCCCCCCTTCACTTTAAAAATTTACTGCCCTTTTATCTAGATACATGTCTCTAAAAACATTGTTAATGTAAATGGAAGAAATTTTTAAAGCAACTAAACCCAGCTTTCTAAACTTGTAATTCTATGCTAAATTCTACAGTTCTAATATCAAATTTTAATTATTATCTACTCTTTTAGGTTCTCCTTAAGTTCTGTTTAAAGCAAAGATCATTTTATTTGGAAGGTAATTTGTTGTCTGATTTTAAAAATAATTTGTCAATAGGCACACGACTTTAATCTCAACACTTGGGACGCACAGCAGGCAGATTCCTGTGAGTTCAAGGCCAGCCTGGTTTACAAATAGAGTTCCAGGACAGCCTGGGCTGTTAAACAGAGAAACCCTGTCTTGAAAAATCATTAAAAACAAAAGTCATTTGCTTTTCATTTTTTACCTTCCCCAGTTCTTACTAAATAGCTAATAACTATGATCTTATCTTTTTACCTCTTCTACTTAGAGGTCTTTGTTTAGTATATCGAAGAAAGGACAAGGCAATAAAAACTATTAATTTAAGCACACCTTAGTCAAGGCAGTGTTTTTTATTAATAAAATGCACTTTATCTTACCACATTCTTTTTAGAATAGTATTTGTTTTATTAGACCCAAAGCAAATTTATATTACTGTTCTTGAGTCCTCTTTCATGGTCAAATCAGGTCACAGCTAGTACCTAATAAACACTCTAAACAATGTATTTCCAAGTAGTAGGCCTCAGAAGCAAGTTCTTGTTCCTTACAGTCTAGCAATTCATGATACAGTTATGAATAGTCAACTCCTCTGGAGCTTAACAGTAATACAGATCATCATTCACTCTACCCCCTTGGAGACAGGGCTTTCCGAGTGATCAGGGATTAGAGATGCACTACTGAGCAGCTTTTGCCCTTTGGTGATTCAGAAGGATTATCTTGAAAGCAGTGTAAACACTTTATAAAGATTGGGTCATTTTCTTGTCAATAAAGTGTTCTTTGTTTCACACTAAGCAACGTCTTTAAGCAAGAAAAAATGCTCAACTTAAAATAAGAAAGACAAAATGAACTGGGACAATTAAAATTTGCTTTAGAAATTTCTTTGTGGAAAAAGATACCATTCTTGAACTTAAGAAAACACTTTTACACTCTAGGTCTTTCATTTGTACATCTCCTAGGTCAGGAATCATGGGGCACCGGCTCCTTCAGCTCAGGCTCCTTTCTGTTACTTCTCACAAAGTGCTTCTCTGGATGAACAGTCTTCAGTTGAACCCAGGTGCCTTCCCGGGCTTTGTTTCTTCCCTGGTCCTTTTCCTTCATCCGTTCCAGGAAGCCATCATGACTCTTACCATGTGGACCTCGCTCACTATGCACAGAAACTCTTGGCAGGAATCTTTCTCTTAACATGCTTGTTTACAGCAACGCCAACAGCGTGCTGAGTTGGTACTGTGGACGCTCCCCGTTTTGTCATGGTAGCAATTCCGAGGCATTCCTTTGTGGATTCTACCTGATCCCTTACTGTCTGTACTGTCATTCTTGTAGATGTATTGCACTTGGAGCAGCAAACCATACCACGAGAGAGGGCATTTGGAAAGGACGGGCAAAACTGGCCTTATTCATCCCTTGTGTGGGAAGTCTTAAGTCTAAAGAGTCCATGTAGTAAGTAGTTTAGGTAGCGTGTGTTGGGTGTGGTTATTAGGTGTTTACTTTAATTAAATGAAACAAATCTAATAATTGTGGTGTTTGCTTGGTTTCAAAGAGAGGAAAAAAACCATTGTGTGTGTGTACCCATGCAGGGATCAGAGAAGGATGTGGAGTACCATTCTCAATCATGTTCCACCTCATTCCTTTGAGACAGCGGCTCTCTGTTGAGAAGACATGACCTTCCAGTTTTCACACACTTCGAGAGTTTTGGGTGTATCTGGCCATGGCTGACTCTTTACCTCAGTTCTGGGGATTAGAACTCAGCTCTACATTATTGAACAGCAATAATGTAGAACAGCAAGTGTTCTTACCTACTGAGCCATTTTCCTAGAATAATACTATTTAATTTTTTTTCTCTTAAATATTTTTGTTAGATCTTTGGTATTTGCTGTAGTTTATTTACTAGTGAGATTATGAAATTAATACATAAAAGAAACAGAATTTTAAAGAGAGAAGAGCTTTTATTTTTTGTCTTTTTCTAAAATATCTGTTGTTAGATTGCTGCAGCCATCCCCCCCCCCACGTCTAGGGTGTGTCTGCATGATTTCCCTTTAAAAAGCCCCAACCATGTGGGTGACTCTCTCTTTCTTCTCTGCTCTCTAACCACCCCCCCATTCCTTTAATAAATCAAATGTGGCTCTTGGCAGAGTGCTGGCGAGTTCTTCCACGCGCAGAATACTAAAACCTATGGTTTTAAGTTTTATTCTATGGTTTTAAGTTTTATTCTTAATTTTCCTAACCTTGTCCACAATAATGGACTATAAGTATCTAAACATCTTGTGCTTTGTAGAAGAACACTTAATTCATGTTTTTCTTGGCTTTATAGACTAATGGCCTGCCTTTATGAGAAAGGTGCTTACAGTTATATGGTATGTGATTCTACTTGAGAAATTTTTAGTGACAAAAATTTTAGATTCAATTAATATGGTCTTATATATTTCACTATTTTATGGTAAGCCCTTATTATAAAACTAAATAGAATCAGATTCCTAGTCTATACTTATATTTTGAATAAAGCAATGCACTTAGAGAGTGTAAAGAAGGTACCTACGAGACTGACTTTGAGAAGTGACTATTAATAGACAGTGGAAATGGAAGGACAGGAATAGGAAATCCCTTTGTGGATGCCGTTACCGGGGTAGCAGGTGCCCCTCTCCTTTCTTCCCCTTCTTTTCCCTTCCCCCTCTCCCCCACATTACATTATATAATATGATAAACCCAAAATTTTTATTATGTTCTTAATCCCCTACCATCTCCAGGTAATTTCAGTGGAGTCATAAATGCCATGAATTTCTTTTTTTTTTTTTTTTTTTTTTTATTAAAAAACTTTATTATTTATTTATTTGCCTTGGTGTTTTGCCTGGAACTGGAACTACAGACAGTTGTTAGCTGCCATGTGGGTGCTGGGAATCGAACCCGGGTCCTCTGGAAGAGCAGACGGTGCTCTTAACCGCTGAGCCATCTCTCCAGCCCCGTCATGAATTTCTTTAGCGTATGTTTAGAGTTCTTTATGAGAAGGAGCGTGACTTTAATGACATGCTGTGATATGGTGTGAGCTTATCCGTGTGTTAGAAATAGAAGAGTGGGCCAGGAGAAGCAAATCAAAACACCACGGGGCCTCAAGTTTATAGCGCACAGTTCTTGACTGTCTGTGCCGACCAGGAGAATGCTCTCTTATGTCACATTCCTTAACAGCTATGTCGATGACATCATGATGTAAAAACTGCATATGTTTAAAGGCTGTAGTTTGGTAAGATCCTGTGACCTAAACACATTAGTGAAACCACAGTACAGTGCACAAGAGTTGGGAATGGTGACAGAGACCCGTACAAAGCAGGAGACTCATGAGTTCAAGATTAGCATGGGCTGCAAAGCACGTTCTAAACTAGTCTAGGCCAGAAGTGAGGTGAGGCCTTACTTACTAGAAAGAAAATAAAGACAATATATTTTTTAGTTCCAGAATTCCTTCCTGGCTGTAGTTCTCCCCTGCTTCTCCACTTTTATCCTCCTGTACTCACTGACCTGCCGTGACTGCAGACTTCATTTTCTAGAGTTTATGCTAATTGAATCTTGTAGTAGAAACTTTTTTTGGAGGAGTGAGCTTGCTTCCTTCTCTTAGTGCAATTATTTTGAGAGTTATTCATGTTGAAATATCATAGTTTCTTACTGTTCAGCACCATTCCATTGTGCACATATACTATAGTTTTATTTATTTATCTGTTGTAATTTAGATATTAATGTCTTGGCTATTTCAGATAAAATTACTATAAGCATTTTGTGGGCAAATCTTGGATAATACCAAAGATAGTACTCTTGACAGAGTGGTGACACAGGCCTGTAATCCCAGCTGCTCAGCAGGAAGATCATATTTTCGAGGCCAGGCTGGGTAGCCTAATGAGATGCTGTCTCAAAGCAGAATGTACAAAAAAGGTGTTTTTTTGGATATAGCTCAGTGGTAGAATGCTTGACTAGGTCCTGGTCCTATTCCTGGTACAATTAACCATAAGCCTGTCTCCCCCTTCCCAAAGAAATAAATTATAAGACCATTTCCTGAGTTATATCTTGTACTGGTCCTTAATAATTTAGCTTTACCCCAATGGCTGTGTAGTGGTGTCCTGTGCTTTGGTTTGCATTTTCCTATGGTTAGTGACATATATTTTTCATATGATTTGCTAGCTCTGCAGCTTTCTCTAGTATTTGTTTATATTATAACCATCTTGTTTTTCTTGGTGAACATTGAGAATCCCTGTGTTTGGATACAAGTTCTTTATCACATAGGTAAGCTACAGAGATTTTCTTCCAGTCTTGATGTGTTTTAATTCTCTTAACACCAACCACCAACTTTTTTTTTCCTCTTGAGACAGGGTCTCTCTACATAGTCCAGGGTGGTGTGGAAAAAAATCCAGAAATTTATGAAGCATTGTCTATTCTTTTTTAAGACTATGCTCTTCATATGTCATAACTAAGAAATCATTGCTGAATCCAGACTAGAAAAATGTTCTCCAGTTTTTTTGTTTGTTTGTTTGGTTGGTTTTATGAGGTGGTCTCACTGTGTAGTTCAGACAGGCCTGGAATTGGTTATGTGCCTCAAATTTGTGAGCCTCATGCCTCAGCCTCCTAAATGCTACAATTATTGGTGTATACTGTCATGGCTGGCTTCTATATTTTTCATCTAGAAGTTTTGTAGTTTTAGGGCTTACAATTTAGACTGATGACATATTTGTATTAATTTTATAAATGATACAATTCTACTTAGGATGCATGTATTGCATGTGGACAGCTGGTCATCTCACTGTTATTGACAAACGATGCCATCTTTGGTAAAAGCCTTTATAAAAAGTTACATACACATATATGCACTTATTCTGGTTGTCTGTTGTGCTCCACTCATCTGAGCTGGCTGTATATAGACACTCTTGAAGTTAGGCCAGGCCTGGTGGTACACACATGTATGTGATCCCAGTGCTCTGGAAGCAGAGTCGGGGCAATACTGTTTTCAAGCCAACTCTTACTTAATGAAACTTTGTTTTTGTTTTTGAGAGATAGCTATCTAATAATGTTTGTTCTCTTAGAATTATTTACATTGAGGGCCTCTCTTCATGTAAGAATTTTGGTACTCATGAGGCAAAGGGGGGTGGATCTCTATGACTTCAAGGCCAGCCTCATCCACATAGTGAGTTCCAAGCTACACAGTGAGACTCTGTTTTCCAAAAAAAAAAAAAAAAAAAAATCTTCAAAAAAAAAAAAAAATCCTGGAAGTTGCTGGTTTGGGGGCTGTAATCTCAACCCTTCAGAGGGAGGCATTTATAAATATCCTCCTTATGAGCAAACTAAAATACAACTTAAAGGAAAAAATGAAGCCATTAGCCTGGTGAGACGGCTCAGTGGGTGAAGCACTTCCTTGTCAAGCCTGATTCCTGGTTCAGTCTCTAGGGGAGGAAAGAACCAACTCCGGGAAGTTGTCCTCTGACCTTCCTACACATGAGCTGCAGCCAGACACTTCCCTGCTCTGCCCTATATGAATAAACATGATTCTAAGTGTTTTTTAAAATAAATTTTCATTTCAAAAATTATTAAAATGTCAATAAAATGTTGCTGATACATAGCCAAGACCGGGACTCAGAAATGAGGCTTAGTCAGTAAAGTGTTTGCTATGCAAGCGTGAGGACCTAAATTTGGATTTCCAGGCCCATGTGAAAAGTTGGAGGCCACAGCAAACACCTGCAATCCCAGTGCTGGGGAGGCAGAGTGGCAGGGTTCCCAGGGTTTGTGGCCAGTCAGCTGACCAGAACCAATGCACTGAAGTGGCTACTTGAGCCTTAACAGATCGTCAGGGCAGCCGGCTCTAGTCCAGCTGTCCTGGAGTAATGTCCAGTGAGGTAAAGCTGAACCCAGGCCAGCATTACCTGGTGGATTTGCTTTCTGTCCTTTCTCTGGACAGTCATCAACATTTCTGGTTCTTCAGCACAGCCTCCCATGCCTCAGCCTGTTACACAGAGCATGGCCGAATAGAAAGCTGCGTCTGGTATTCAGCTGAGTTCTTCTTCTGAGTACTCACCACTGGGCCCACCACCTCCAGACCTACTGTCTCACAGGAGTGCCCTTGGAAAAAATGGTCTCTCCACTGTCCCTTTTAGCATTCCCAGGGAACTTCTTCACAGACTGGTAACCTTTATCCCAGAACGGCCTCCTCCCCTCTAAACATACTCTCAAGCCTCAGAGACTGTCCTGCATTTATAAAGAATACTGATATTAAAAATAAATATGGTAGAAACTGGGTATGCTGTCATAAGGTAGAGAGTGACTGAAGAAGATTCTTTATGCCCATCTGTGACCCCTCACACATGCGTGCACATAGGCATGAACAACTGCATACACATGTTGACACACATACAAATGTACACACACAAACACACACACACACATAATGTTCTAAAGGTTCAGACTTTATTTTGGGATCAGAATAGAATACTCAGCAATATAAGGTACCAGTTTCTTTCAAATTATCTATAAACTAAATTTCTTGTAAAGTATCAGCAGGTTTTTTTTTTTTTTTTTTTTAACAGAAATTGATACATGGATTTCAAAATTCTTACATAAGAAGAGAGGCCCTCAAATAAAGTAAACAATTTTGAAATAAAAAAAAAATGACCAAACATCATCAGATAGCTATCTATCAAAAATAAAACCAAGAGTTTTATTTAATAGAATTGCAATGTCATTTATAAAATCAATTTAAATAGGTTATCAGTCTAAAGTGTTAGCTCTAAAACTACAAAATTTCTAGAAGAAAAACCACCAGGCCCCATCCTTGGATTTAAATGGCATGCAAGATTTAAATGACACTTGAGCTATTTGTATTTCTGTAGAAATTTTTAATGAAGAATTTGAAATAAATGCCAGAAAGTCATGTCTATTGACTACATTTTTTTGAAATGCAAATGTTAATTGATTGAACAGATGCACTAGCAACATTTTTTATTTGATTCTGAATACAGAAACCTGAAAAACATAATTAGTAAAAAACATTTCTGTATCTTGTTAAATATAATATTAGAAATAGTTTATGTATGTTATAATTGTTCTACTTACAGTGTATGTATAAGGAAATACCTACTGGCATTGAAAATATGGCATACTTGCAATACAGGTCCAACTTGATAGTCTCCTGTTAAGAACTGAAAATTACTTTAATTGTTCTTTTTGAAAAAAATTGATGTTTGTTTATCCTGATGTAATTTTTGTTTATTGCCTCTTAGGTTTTTAAGGTAGTAAATAAATCCTATGGAAGTATGAGCATAGATTGTCTCCATTTGTATCTTGATGTACCTCGAGAGTATTTTAGGAGCAATTTTAACATGGCATGTTTATTTTTGTGACTTCTCTTATTTGAGAACATTGAGTGGTATGGCTATAGACTGTTTTCTTATCTGAAATGAAGAAATTTGGCACAAGAAACCTGATAGTTGGTTGCAGGGTATTTACAAGTTTCTCAGCTTGTCCAGCCTGAAGGCCAGACCTGCAGTCCTGAAGCTGCTTAGCCTCAAATAATGACTCAGATGCTTATATTAATTACAAACTGTTAAGCCTGTGGCTTAGGCTTCTTGCTAGCTAGATTTTCATTAATTTGTGTATTGCTACGTGTCTTGTGGCTTACCTGTGTTTCTTTACATATTACTTCCCTGGACAGCAGTTGGAAGTGTCGCCATCTGATTCTGCCCTCTTTCCCCTTTATCTCTGCTTGGATTTTCCATCTGCCTCTAAGCTGCTTTGCCATAGGCCAAAACAGTTCCTTTATTATCCAATGGTAATTCACAGCATTTGTGAAAGACATCCCACATCAATTTACCAAAATCATAGTCGCAGAAAAAATTGACTTCAGTTAGATTCATCTTAGTTTCATATGCAGTGTTTCACTAGGTAGGCTCTTTGCCTCTTACAGAAAGATGCTCTCGGGTAGCCTTACTACGTCTCCTGCACATTATAGGAATGTTTTCGTATGAATAGGGTTTTTATGGACAGCAAGATGGTATTTGCCTGGTGCCTGAGTATAAAATCTGAACCTTGTGGTGGGCGAAGAAAACTTGCCTTCCTCAGATTATCCTCTGACCTCCACATGTGCCATGGTATGTGCATGTCTGCACACATGCACGTGCATACATACAAACATGGGAAGAAGGTTTTTATGCCAAGAGTATAAAGTGGGCAGGAACAGTGTAACTGTTGCAGGTTTCCTCCCAGTGAAGGAAGCGCAGAGTGTGAGAGGAAATCCTTTCCCAAAACCGTCCTGCCATGCGTTCCTTCCTGCCTCCCTCCCATATGGTTGTATATTTATTATGATTGGGTTAATATTCATTTTATATTAATATGTCTCATGCTATATTTATATTAGAGCATCTTTTCTTTTTGCTTGTAATAGTGCTCATAATTATCTGGTGGCACTAATAATTATCTTGTTTTCTTGTTTGTATAGTTTTCTGTGACCTGAGTCTCAAGCTTAGACTTTCTGCCAGTTGTCTAAATATCCCTCCAGAATTGTTAGTTCCACTAAGTATGTTTTTCACTTCATCTGTTGAGAGTTCTTTGCAGGGCCTTCTGACATATGCCAGCCTTCACTGGTGACCCTGATCCTATTGTATGACTCTTGTCATATTATTTCTTTCATTTAATCCTGGGTACCCTTTTAGCCTTTCTTCTATATTGATTGTTTTTGTAACCCATTGTTTTCTCTTACTTGATTTATAGTTTTGTTTTACTGTTGAATACATCATGGGGTCTTAATGAGAAGTGGTACACATTATATCTAATAATACCTTTATTTTACCATCATAGCTGATTGATAATTTGCTGGGCTTAGATAGGAAAACATTGCTATTAAGCTTGTGGTCTTACTGTCTGGAACTAGGTAGTTTGCTTTGTGTGTGTAATTCACTCCCTCTCAAATTTGTAAGCTATTCTCTTTCCAGTATCCTATCATTTTACTTTTATTCATTGAATTGTATACTAAGGATATTATTTGAAATTATTTTAGTGGTAATTTAACTTCTTGATTTATCTCATCTCAGTTAAATCATTTCAGCTTGCCAAATACTTTTCTTAACTTTTTAAACATTTGTTGGTGATATTTGACACAGTTGGAAACACATAAAGGATAAACACACAAATTAGAGAACATAAATATTTAACTGTCATTTAGGTAGTAGCACATTGCCATCTTTTTTTTTTTTAATAAATCTCTCCAGAAGGTGCTGCCTTTTATTAGTCTTTCCCTTTTCCCATGTGTTCCTAATCAGTGGTTTAATTTTGTCTTTTTACTATTAAATGTAATTTGTTTATTTATTGAGACAGAGTATCACTATGTAGTCCTTTGTACAAAGTATACATATGGAAGGAACTACCTATGTAGACCAAACTGGCCTCCATCTCACAGATATTCATCTGCTTCTGCTGGCCAAGTGCTGAGATTAAAGATGTGTGACACTATACCCAGCAAGTTTGTCTTACCTTGAATTTTGTCATCTGTATTCTTTTATTCTAGTGTTTTTTGTTAATACTGTTTGAGGATTAAACCATATTTTATATAGTTTTTAGTATTGTATTTTTGTTATACTGTCTTATGTGGTGTTGTGAGTAGTCTATGATAACAGTCTCTGTTTTGAAATGAGTGAATTTATTAAGTATATGGCAGTATGCTTAGTACATACAGAGTAAAAGAATAAATAGCAAATGGTAATTTTTTAAAGGTTTTTTTATTTTTTGTCTATATTTTGGAAGTTACCTTGTCAATTGAATTACAAGTTCTTTTGATTGAGATTTTGTTAATTTTATGGTTTAGTTTGGGCAGAATTGGTATACTTATGTCTGATAAGTCACAACATAGATAGTATCATTAATTTGTTTCATCTTTAATTTCTCCCAGTCTCATCTTCTGAATAGGATCATGTTTTTGGTAAGAATTAGTTCAAGGCACATTATTTTAAAAATGATAAGTGCTGTTATTTGAAATTTTTGTTACAGCTTTGTTGATGGTATACAGAATTGAAAATTTGTTTTTTTTTTTTTGTTTTTGTTTTTTTTTTTTAAAACTTTATTTATTTATTTGCCTTGGTGTTTTGCCTGGAATTGGAACTACAGACAGTTGTTAGCTGCCATGTGGGTGCTGGGACTCGAACCCGGGTCCTCTGGAAGAGCAGACGGTGCTCTTAACCGCTGAGCCATCTCTCCAGCCCCCGAAAATTTGTTTTTTTTATGAATTCAAATAATTTATTTGTAAAATAGTTTTGTCCTGCATGAGTATATTAGTCTGGAGTCTTAGAAAAACCAAGTCAATCATACATGTGCTTGTATACACATTTTAAAAAGAGATTTACTATGAAGAAATTGGCTTATGCAGTTAGAGAAACTTGGAGGTCCGAAGTGTATTTTTATTAATTTAAGATCCCAGGAGAGTCATAGCATGGTTTCAGCCTGAGTACTAGGAAAGCCAGTGCTGTGGGTTTCCATGTGAGTCTCGGTCTGAAGAGCAGAAGACCAATAATAGCTCAGCTCAAATCCAGTGAAGAAGAGAGAAAAGGATTCCCTATTACTCAGAAGACAAAACCATTTTTATTACTGAGTCCTTTATCCACATCTTTAATAGATTAGGTTGGAGCTGCCCACACTGGAAAGGTAGTCTTCCAATTTAGATGGTAACTTCATCTGACTTTCTCTTGGCTGAACACTCACAAATGCTTATCTGGATGTATTAGCACCCAGGAGTCATCAGAAGGAATAACAAAATCATTTGCAAATTATGAAGTTTTTCCTAATTCTTTCTCTGTATATGTGTGTATGCATGTGTGTGCTGGCTAGAAGAGGATATTAAGTATTCTGCTCAATCATTCTCCCACTGAACCTAGGGGTAGGCTGGTGTTCAACAAGCCCTAGGGGTCCTTCTGTCTGCACTCTGCACATTGCTGGGGTTTTAACATTTTTCTGTGTAGGTGCTAGAGATTTGAACTCATGCTTGAGCAGCACACTCTGAACTATTGAGCCATGCCTCAGAACTACTCACAGATTCTTATACTTTTGTCTTCTTGCTTAAGCATCAACTAGGACCTCTATAATATGGGAGTAGAAATAATAAAATAATAAAAAGTGCTCTGACCCAGTCTCTTTTTCTTTTTTCTCCCCACCCCGCTTAGTTTTTTGAGACTAACTCTGCGTAGCCCTGACCTGCCTGGAACTTCCTATGCCGACCAGGCTGGCCTCCCACTCAGCGAGTCTTTGCTTGGATTGACATAGGTGTATGCCACTATGTCTGGCCTCACTTTTTTTTTTCTTAAATTTTTGAAAAATTGAAAACAGACTTTTTAAAAAAGAGATTTATTTATTTATGTATACAGTGTTCTGCCTGCATGTATGCCTGTATGCCAGAGATGGCACCAGATATCATTACAGATGGTTGTGAGCCACCATGTGGTTACTGGGAATTGAACTCAGGACCTCTGGAAGAGTAGCCAGTGCTATTAACCTCTGAGCAATCTCTCCAGCTCAAAAATAGATTTTTAAAAATATATATTCTGATTCTTCTCAGATCCTTTACTGTCATCCAAGTCTACAGTTTCTTTTTATATCTCATTAGAAAAACAAGCAGGAATTTAAAATAAAATAGTAAAATAAAATAAGTGAAAATAAAAACAAATAAAAGGAAAAGAACCAACAAAAAATCACAAGAAAGACATACAGACACAGAGATACACATGTTTATCCATGTAGAAATTCCATAAAAATACAAAACTGGATACCATAATAGATATCCAAAAGACCTGCAACTTTGAAAATAAATGTCTGACAAAGCACTGTAAGACAGTGAACTTTCAAAAATGCCACGGAGTTTGTTTTGTGTTGGCCATCTACTGCTGTGCATGGGTCCTGGCCTAAGAGTGACTGGTAGACCCAGTGAGACTCCATTGATAAAAGCTATTTTTTCTTTTGGGGCAGTTATCAATTAGAGACAACTTCTGAATTAGGGATGGGGCACTTGTTCACTTCCTGTCTGGTGCCGACCCATGTAAGGCCTGTGCATGCTGCCACAGTCCTTGTGAATTTGTATGGTGTCCTCTATCCCTCTGGCTCTTAAAATCTTTCTGTTGCCTCTTCTTCAGGGTTCCCTGAGCCCTAAGGGGAGGGATTTAACAGAGAAATATCATTTAGGATTGAGTGTTTCAAGGTATCTTACTCTCTGCACATAGTCCAGTGTGGGGCTCTGTATATGTACCCTTCTACTGCAGGAATAAGTTCTCTGATGATGACTGAGCAAGACACTGATATGTAAGTATAGCAGAATGTCAGTAGAAGTCATTTAGCATAACGGTAGTATTTGTTTTTCCCTAGGTCCTTGGCCTATCTAGTGTTAAGTTGTTAGACACCTAAGCAGTGTCTAAGATGGTTTCCATCTCCTGGAGGAGATCTTACATTCAATCAGATATTGGTTGCTTATTTCCACAACTTTTGTTTATCAATCTATCTTGCAAGCAGGCCACCATTGTAGATTGAAGGGTTTGTATCTAAGTTTTGGTGTTTACTTTTCTCCTTTGGCAGTGTATGGAGCACTAGCCAGTGGGGGTGAAGGCTCTAGGTGGGCACCAGCTCAAGTTCACGATGTTCAGTGAGTTGTGTGGGTGCTGTCTTCAGCAATGACATCATCTTACCATCCGTTTGTGGGGAGCAACCAGTAGCCTCACCTTGCCTTTAAGTTGATCTTAGAAGTAGCTTCCATTATTTTATCATTAACTGATCTTATTATAGTATTCTTATAAATGTCTTTTCACAAATAAAATTCCATTAAATTAAGGGAACACTTTGAAAAGTTTTATAGTACATGAATGCTGGATTTTGTTTTCAGATGGTTTTTCTGTATCGACATAATTTAACTTTTCTGTTCACTTGTTAACATGATGAATTATATGACTTGGTTTTCTCAGCATTAGACTAATTTTCTTTATCTAGAAAAAAAATCAGGCTTGCTTTTGTTTTCATATACCACATGCTATTATTGTAAAACACAATGCAAAACATCGTTACAACCTACGTTTAACTCAGGAGTGACAGTACAGCCTGTAAATCCTGGTACCTAGGAGGCCAAGGACAGGAATTCAAGCCACTCTGGACCACATAGGGATAGTTAGCCTCAAAAACAAATCAAAATCTTTTATGTTTAGGAATTCTGAATAATTTCTGGATTCTAAAGAATATTAGAAATTAGGAATTACTTTGATTATGAAATTTTATTAGAAATCTTAGTTTTCACAAAGGTAGACGGTGTGCATGATATAAAAGATGAAAAACAGTAATAAGCAGCATCTTAATAAGTAAACAACTTAAATGCAGAATGCAGATAAAACAAATAGAAGAAATGTAAACTAGATCAACAGAGTCAAGAGTTGGCCCTTGAAAAGATTAGTAAAGTTGATTGCTCCCTGAGATATTGCTCAAAAATGCAGGCGTGAGAGAAGGAGCTTCACTCTGATCCCACAGCTTAGAGGAGACAATACATTAGAGGATGGTTTACTCTGTAGGGAAAAATTTCATGCCAAATTTTGATAATCAAATTATCTTATGCCAATTTCTTTGTAGAAACACTTTTCATTTAGTGAGCCAGTTTTCAAAAATAATTGTGAGAATATTTAAGATTTCTGTTATGTGTGCTGATAATACACTCTTTTAATACCATGACATAAAAGTTAGAGCAATGCCTAGTGCCTGTTTTTTTTTTATTCAAAACTATTTGAAATATTCACCTATAATTGTTACTTGCTGTGCTCTATCCAGTCACCCTGGATTATTAGAACAAATTACCAGGTTCTAGCATTAGAAAAAAGTGTAAGAGCTCAGCATAACTGAGTAGTGGCAGTAAGGTGCACATGCTGTTGTAAAGACTGAGCACCACCTGCTTCAGACTGTCTCTAAAACAGGTTTTCAAAAATATCTCAGTCTATTTCTGGGGCTCAGCCCAGTTTTTGTAGTCTTCTGGTATATATTTTAGGTAGATTAAAGGTAGCTATGATTTCTCTAAAATTATATATAGTAATTTAGGGGAGTATGCCTTGTCTGTGTATATGTGGATGCATGTATTGGTGTAGGTGTGTCTGGGTACATGTGTGTGCATGTGGAGGCCAGAGGTCAGCCTTAGACATCACTCTTCACCTTGCTTTTTGAAGCAGGCTCTCTCTGTGACCTGAAACTCACCAAGTAGATTAAGTAATCTAGCCAGCTTCACTACCTAGTGCTGCATCCTGCGAAGCTTTTACATGGGTTGTGTAGATGAAGCTCTGGTTCTCATATATGCAGTACTTGATTGACAGTTGTCTCCCCAGCCTTGAACATGTTTTCTTTTGTTTGTTTTTCTTTAATAATGGGAAGTAGAGGGTCCAATGACTTTTTATAGATTCTCAGAATTTAAGAACATTTAAAGGAGGGTTAATTAAAAGGAACACAGACCAACAAATAAGGGGATTTTTAGTTAAAAAAATTTTAAAAATGACTATGTATATGGGTGTATGTAATGTTTTGCCTACCTATGTGTCTGTATACCACATACATGTGGTGCCCAAGGAGGTCAGAAGAAGATGTGGATCTCCGGGGTCTAGAGTTAGACCCAGTTGAGAGTGCCATGATGCTGGAACTCCAGTCCTTGTCTTCTGCTAGAACAGCAGATGGTTGTCATTGTTTAGTCATCGTTCTAGTCACCCTTATATTTTTGGCTTTAAAAATATTTATATCGGTGTGTAACCATTCTAGTAAAATATTAGCTACATATAGGATTCTCCTTGAATTTGCTCATTTTATATTATTTTGCCAGTGCCTTAACTGAGATTTTTTTTTCCCCCAAGGTTCAGGAACAAGTACATCCCACCCTCTCAGCTAATGAAGAGTCTCTTTATTATATTGAAGAACTGATTTTTCAACTGCTTAACAAATTATGCATGGCTCAACCAAGGACTGTTCAAGATGTAGAGGTAAAAATTACATTATTTCAAAAAAACCCAATGATAATAATTTTTAGATCTCCATTTTTATCATTCTAAATTTCTGTGGAAACTAAAACCACTGAAATTACATGTGATATATGTGCTTAGTTAATTTTTAAGAAACATAAAGTTATGACAGCTGCTAGGTGGTAGTTGGTACACACCATTAATCTCAGTACTTGGGGAGGGGTCAGAGGCAGGTGGATCTTTGGGAGTTCAAGGCCAGCCTGGTCTACAAAATAAGATCCAGACCATCCTTGGCTGTTACACAGAGAAACCTTGTCCAGAATCCCTGCCTACCCACCTCCCACACATATACACAAAAAGGGGGGTGGAGAGAGAAAGTGTGTGGCTAAATGGAGCAGAAAAACCTTGCAATTTGTCTCCTATGGGAGGCAAAAATTAATTCAAGAGATCATAACCTCAAATTGAAAAACTGAAATTATGGCATTTTAGGAGAAAATGCTGAAGAATAGTGTCATAATTTGGAATTAAGCAAACACTGTTTTAGAGATGACTGAGAACACAGTGACTGTTGAAGATTAAAGTTAAGAAAATAAAAGGTATTAACTAAGTCTATAATCTCAGCACTCACAGGTCCAGAGCATAGGACTTCTAATTTGAGAGTAGCCTGAGCTTTACATTTGTTAAGTTACAAATATTACTAGTCACAGACTAGAGGAAAAAGATACCTGACTTTAATCCTAGCAGGCAGAGGCAGGCAGATCTCTGTGAGTTCGAGGCCAGCCTGGTCTACAGAGTGAGACAGCCAGCACGAAAAAGAGAAACCTTGTTTAAAAAAAGCAAACTAAAACAAAATAAGACATCTTCCCCAGATTTGCAAAATTTCTGAATAAGAACTTTAAAAAGAAGATATGTTAATTGTCTATAAGCACATGAAAATTGCCGAAGCTCAGAGGCCACCTGAAAAATAGAAATTCAAATCATAATGAACTCCGTTCACAGCCACCAAAAGTGAAAATTTTTAAAAGGGGCTGGTTATACTACATAAGGCGAATATGTAGATTGCCTAGAACTTTACATTATGAGTGGGAGTATAAGTGGCATAACAACTATGCAAAATTGTTGGGCAGTTTCTACCAAAGTTACTTCTGTTTCTAACTATGGCCCCATAGTTGTACTCTTAGCTATAGAGAATAAAAGTATGTTTCATAAGTGATATACACACGAACAAGCAGCTTAATTCATCATAGCTAAAAGTTAAAAAAAAAAAAAAAACCTCAACTTTCTATCAATAAGAAAGTGTGTGCATTGGTTACTTTTACCTCATGAGCTCAAAGGATGAAGGATTCCACTTCAACTCACAGTTTCATAGGATTCAGTACTTAACTGCTTGGGTCCTTCTGTTGGAGCAGCTCACTGCAGTGGGAATGGAGCAGGGGAAAAGAAATCTGTTCACTGGGCTCACAGTAGACAGAGCAAAGACTGGGGTGACTGAGGACCAAGGGTAAGCTTCAAAAGCACATGGCCCATTTTTTTACCTACTTTCTTCAACTTGCCCTACTTCCTAAAGTTCACAGATCCTCCCAAAATAACACCACCATATATTAACAAGCATTTCAAAACATGAGCCTATAAAGGACATGTCAGGTTCAAACCAAAACTTCTCCCTTGGTCCAGAGGCTAATTGCTATCTTATAATTAAAAATGCTCCAAGGAAAATTTAGGATTATGCTCAAGTCCTGAGTGGAGTAGTCTGTGAGGCTGGCTAATCTTAGTTGGCAGCCTTAAAGGTATTCTGGATGCAGAACTCAGAGGAACCTGCAACAGAGGTGCTCAGAAACATTGGATCATGTGGGTCATCTCTTCCCATCAGATTTTTCAGGGGGTCTTCCTCTGTCAAATCTGTTTTTTCTTAACCCAAAATGAATCTGTAGCTTCTCATTTTCTGTGGAAATAAAAACAAAGCCTCTTCTCCAAAGTAATGTATTTTTAAATTCAGCCTTACTCCAGTCTCAGAGCATGGTTGCAGATTCTTTACAGAGTATGACATAACTGACCTCTGGTCTCACTTGTAATAGTTTCATTTCCATCTGAGGTCTGTCAGGGCAGTTTTCACTGCTCATTAAAACTATGTCCTGATTAAAGCACCACAGGCTGTTGCTAGTTTGTTTATCCAGACCTTCTACAAACTCTTTCCAAAGCCTAACACACCTTATGGATATCATCACAGCAGTGGTCCCAGTTGTGTAGTACCAGTTTCTTGTCAAACTTTTGTCATTGTGATGAAGTACCTCCATGAACAGCTTACAAGGAGGAAGGATTTACTTGACCTGTGGTTTTAGTGGGTACAGTCTGTGGTCCTTTAGCACATGTGTCTAAGTCTATAATGAGGCAGGACTATCCTAGAAGCGGGAGCATTTGCCAAAGGCTGTTCATTTCATGATGAAATGAGAGAGAGAAAAATAAAAGGAGTGCAAGGAGAGAGAGAGAGAGATACAGGAAGAGACCACAGCAAGAATAGCTTTGCTTTCAAATGCTTCTATTTTGTAATGAATTCATTGAGGGATTGATGCCTTGATTAGATCACTTTGACCAAAGCCTATCAGTTTGCAAACAAGTTCCCAATACATGAGGCTATGTGGAAGATTTTATGTCCCAATAACAATAGGCAGAAAAGTCAGGTTTGTATATGTATGTTATGTAAATCTCTAAAAGTCTGCTGAATTGTTATTTTTTGCATTGGTTACAAAGCATTTTTAGATTTTAAAAAATATTTGTCAATGCAGCTTCTAGTAATTATTTTTGTGTTATACCATTAACTTTCTTTTGAGGATTATATAATAAAATTACAACTTTCCATATATAGGAAAACTAATTTAGAGGAACTGAGATGTTAGAACTGTTAGGCACTCTTAAAATTAAAACATTTATTTCCCTTTTCTTTGCTGTAATTTTTCAGCATTAAATAAATATAACAAAACATCTTTCAATAGCTCAACTTTTTTAAGCTTGATAATACAACTTCATGTAGGTAATCCTACGTAATTGGAGAACAATTTTGATATGAAGTTCTTCTTACTCATGTCAACCATTGGTTAAATCCAAGATTAGATAAACAGGAAGTTTGGGTTGGTTTCATGGAGATCTGTATTTCCATAACCATTCTGAGCACACCAACTCCAATAATATTCTAAGAATCACATGATATATGTTCTTTTAAACTTTTCTCTGTATTGCTCTAGGGTTACCTCAGAGAGAGAGACTTTCTGGTAATATGAATGATGAGATGACTTTAAATCAAATAATGTTAACCTTAAAAATCAAATTTAAAATCACAAATATACTATTCTATGCTGCTGTAGATCTCCCATGTATCTTACCTTTTCCTAATTCATATTTTACAGCTGTACTACAGCTCAGGCCTGACCCTTGCACATGCCACACACAGTCTGGTGAAGTATTCTCCCCACTGCTAGCATGATACCTTAAAAATTCATGTGACGAAATATTATGACAGAGTTGTCCTGCTGACCTTGATTTTTCTTTACTTTGAGATAGAGTCTCAACTGTGTAGCTTGGTCCGGCCTCAACTCAGTATATAACTCAGGCTGGCTTCTTATCTCTACCTTCTCAGTGCTGGGATGATAGGTGTGCCACCATGGCTGGTGACTTTTCTAAAAGCCAAAAAGGTTTTGTTTTTTTATTTTGAGATGAGAATGTACTATATCCCCACTGTTTCTTGTGTTAAAGAGAATGATGAGGGGGCTGGAGAGGTGGCTCAGAGGTTATAAACACTTCTGCTGATTCTGGATGGCCCCACTGTGATCCAAACAGGAACGAGTCCAAAAGACCTTCCCTCATCCAATTGACAAGTGGGCAATTGCTGATGCACAGTCTGCTATCGAGAAACGTAAACGGAGAAATCCTCTTTTACTACCTGTGGACAAAATTCATCCTTCCCTGAAGGTAAAAAAAGAGTAGACACTGGGAGGATTCTTTATCATAAGTAATACTTCATATAGTGTGTGTGTATATGTATGTGTGTATGTGTATATATGGAGAGGTAATGGCCTGTTTGTATATGCATTATATGCATTGTAATATGTGTATGAAATAAAAACAGAGTAAGGGTGTATGTCAGTAATATGCTTTGTGTGAATGATACCATGGGTTGAATCTCTAGCGTGCTATCCACCCCCCCAATAAAGAATTAAGTAAACATAAATGTACCCTAATGAAATCTATGGCTTATAGTCTCCCTGCTTCCCTCTATACAGACATACACACAGAGTATTTTTTTTTAAATATATTTATTATTTGGTGATTGTACATTATGTACCCCATCAAACTCAGTTATCAGAACTTACAGATTCATGCTCACTTCTATGATCTCCCCATTTACAAAATCTCCCATTCGTTCTGCTCATTTACTTACTGGAGCATAATTAAACTTCCTGTCTCTAGATCTTTAAAGAAAACAAGTCTCCTTCTTCTATTCCTATTATTCTCACATTAGGTCTTTACATGGTGTTCCAAATTTCATGAATTTTTTATGTTATCTCTTTTTTGGCTTTAATGTTTTCTTTGACTGATGTATCTATTTCACACACAGAGTATTAATACCTTGTGGCATTTTGTGGTATCTTCCAATGACTACTACACTATTACCTTTTATCAGTTCTAATGTAGTAGACCATGATTCTCAAAGTTTTATTATTAAGAAAGTATTCAAAGGGCACTGAGTGTTTTTAAATTAACCTGTATACTTTGGGAAAGAACACTAGAGAACAGTTTATAGTGTGCTTGGTGTGTGTAGATTTGCAGACCTTTTGGTAGAAGTTTCAATAACCTCCTCCTTGTAGTTTGTTTTCTATAGCTGTGATAAACACCACAACCAAAAGTAACATGGGGAGAAAAGGGTTTATTTCAGCTTCTGCTTTGTAGTCCGTCACTGAGGGAAGCCAAGGTGGGAGCTTCAAGGAGAAACCATGGCGGAATGCTGCTACCTGTCTTGTTCTCCACATCTCCCTCGGCTTGGTTTTTAGGTTTTTTCGATTGTTTGTTTGTTTTTAATATAACCTAGGACCATCTGCCCAGGAGTAGCAATACCCAAGAGGGCTTGGCCCTTTGCTGTCAATCATTAACAAAAAAAATGTTCATAGACCTGCCTGCAGATAGAGGCAGCACCCTTCCCTCCCAGACATACACCTAGAAACTCTCTTCTGAGTAGACTAGTGCTTAAAAGATAATGTTGGGTTGTTTTTATTTGTTTTTTGGTTTGGTTTGATTTTTGTTTTTCAAGACAAGAGTTTTTCTGTGTATTCCTGGAACTTACTCTATAGACCAAAGAACTCAACAGAGATCCATCTGCCTCTATCTCCCTAGTTAAAGGCCCGCACCAGCACACCAGGCTAGATAATGGTGTTAAAGAAGGTATTCGTCACTCAGACTTTCAGTCAGGTATTAAGAAGCTGCCAGTAAAATATAGCCCAACATCTTTTTTTTTTTTTGGCTTTTGTTTGTATAGTATGTTTTTTGATTTTGTGTTTTTATGGGTTTTCTTTGTGTGTTTCCTGCCTAGGACAAATAAAACAATGTTTTTTTAATTTGTTTTGTTTTATTTGGCTGTTTATTTTCTAAACAAAGAGAAAGCAGGCCTGGAGTTACATGGATGGGGGAGGATCTGGGAGGAGATGAAGAAGAGACCAGAATATATTGTATGAAAAAATTTACTATCAGTTAAAAAAAATATAGCCCAAGATTTTTTTTGTTAGGATCCAGTTCTGTTGTTTGATGAAATAATAGACTTGCTAGATTACATAGATATTTTTGCAAGATCAATGCTACTAGGATCAACTGTTAATTTTATATCCTTTGCCAGTGGTTCTCAGTCATCCTAATGCTGTGACCCTTTACTGCATCTGTTCCTCATGTCGGTGCCCCCAACCAGAAAATGATTTCATTCTTACTGCTAACTAATTTTGCTAGTTATACATCATAATGTAAAAACCTGTGTTTCTTAGATGATCCCCCAAAGGGGTTACAACCCACAGATTGAGAACCACTGTTCTGTGGTACCCATATATTGAGATATTCTGCTTTTAAAAATTTGTTTTTGGCAGGGCAGTGGTGGTGCACACTTTATCCCAGCACTTGGGAGGCAGAGGCAGGTGAATCTCTAGGAATTCAAGGCCAGCCTGGTCTACATAGTGAGTTCCAGGACAGCCAGGGCTACACAGGGAAACCCTATCTTGAAAAAAATTTGTTTGTGAGCAAAAATGGTAGATAGGAATTTTCTTCCTTCAGTGCCTTGGGCATTCCTTTAGTGCTAAGTCACCCCAGCTCTGAAGCAAGAGTTTTAAGTGTTTAACTGATATTTAACAGGGCTTCTGAATTATTATTTTTTAACAGGAAGTTTTGGGGTACAAAGTGGACTACCATGTGTCCCTCTACATTGTGGCAGTATTGGAGTATATCTCAGCAGATATTTTGAAATTGGCTGGTAATTATGTTTTTAATATCCGGCATTATGAAATATCTCAGCAAGACATCAAAGTGTCAATGTGTGCAGATAAGGTAAGTTTTAAAAAGTATTGAAGGTTAAATTAAATGTTAGTAGCTATATGGTATTTATTTTACTATTTTAAAATTAATTTTAATGAACTTTATTCACACACTTTAGGTTAACACATCAAATATAAGCTGATACTAGAAATACTTCCTCCTGCAATACAAGTAATTAGTTTCTTTTTTTTTTTTTTTAACTTTATTTATTTATTTATTTGCCTTGGTGTTTGCCTGGACCTGGAACTACAGACAGTTGTTAGCTGCCATGTGGGTGCTGGGAATCGAACCTGGGTCCTCTGGAAGAGCAGACGGTGCTCGTAACCGCTGAGCCATCTCTCCAGCCCCAATTAGTTTCTTTTGTAGTGCTAGGATCAGAACCGGTACTTTGCACATGCCTGACAAGTACTTTAACCACCAAGCTGTGCCATGTCTTCAGCACCCTCACCTTTATTCATGTTATTTTAAGGACAGAGATTGTTTTTTCACATATTTACCTCTCCTTGTGAGTGTGAGTGCCAGTGTGTGTGCATGTGGAGGTTTGTGAACAACTTTCAGGCAGCCTATTTCTCCTCTACCATGGGGCTCAGGGATTGACCTCAGGTCGTCAGGCTGGGTGGCATATGATTAACCAACCTGCTCAGGCATCTCACCAGCCAGCCCTTCTGGTTTTGGAGACAGGATTTTACTGTGTAGCCCAGGCTGACTTTGAACTCACTGTATAGCTTTAAATTCATGATCCTGCTGACTAGGCTCTGATGTTCTAGGATTACCAGTGTGCATCACCACATTGAGGTTTAATCTTTTGTACATGATGATATTAAGTTTTTGTTTTTTGTTTTAAAAGCCATAGTCTCACTGTGTAGTCTCAGCTGGTACACATAAAAGTACACATAGGAATGTACTTTCATGCCAGGTAATATATTATTAGTAAATTTTATCATTCCAGATACTGGAAGGCAGAAAATACAAGCTTTGCAAAATATGGTATTTCCAAAGTTCATCATCTGTGGTGGGCGGTCTGGGGGTGGTGGGTGAGTTTTTTTTTTCCCATCAAGAATCTTTACATTGGGTGTGGTGATATATTGTATATTTAATAAAATCAGCCTGGAATATCAGAGAACAGAGTCACTCGCAATCAAGCCATGAAGGTCAGAGAGTGGTGACTCACGTCTTTAATCCTGTCACTCAGAAGACAGAGATTTTTCTGGATTTCTGTGAATTCTAGGCCAAACAGCCAGGCAATAGTAGCTCACACCTTTAATCCTAACTCTAGGATTATGATACAGAATTGAACCAGGAAGTGAAACAGCTGGGCAGGGAATATACTTAGATAGGAGAAAGCAGAAATTTAGGCATTCTGTAGGAGTGAGTAGTCAGACTGAGGACCCTTGAAGATAGCATTTACCCTGTTCCGCCTGAGAAGTTGGCTGGGTGAGGATTGACTGTGGTCTGTTTCTCTTTCTGATGTTTCAGCTCTTCCTCAATATCTGGCTCTGGGTTTTTATTATATGCTAACTAGAATTTGTGTAATACATGGTGTTTTGGGGTGGAGTGGGGACAAAATCTACCCAAATCAGTTGAAGAAAAGTAGTTTTAGATATGTTTATTTCATTCATTATTTTTCTTTCATTGCTTTATAGTGACAGGGTATTACCATGAAACTCAGGCTGGCCTTGAACTTGCCTAGACTGGTATCAAATATAAGATCCTCCTGCTTCTTACATACTGAAATTCTAGGCATGAGCCACCACACACTCCTGAGATTTGAATTTTTAAAAAAGAGAATATACAGAGTTGTTTCTGGCATATTAAATGTGAGTAATTATGAGGAGCATGCTGTGGTATCTCAAGGCAGTTAGGGCATGGGCTGGGAAGAAACAACTCCCAACTAGTACCTGCCCTCTGGCCAGTCCTTCTGGATCACAGATTCCTTTCTCTTGCATAAGTACTACTTGAAGGGAAATCCAGTCTCTTCTTTTCTCCTTTCCTCCTCCTTATATTTCTCACCTGATAATTCAGCTTTACTTGGAGTACCTGTCCTGAACAAGGACAGTGCAGCACTGAATCAGATAGCAGTCTTGTGTTAAAAGGTACATTGATTAGTGTGAAATGGACATACCATAGACAGATAATCAATAGAATGTGATTTAAACTTTCTACCATAAATCCAGTGTGCCATGGAGAAAGCAATCAACTCATGTATGAGTCTAGGAGGACTTAGCGGAGAAGATTGTTGAAGCTGGCACCTCTGGCCTATGCTGGTGCTTGTCAGCCTTGACTGACATTAGAATCACTGGAAAGTTTTAGCAAATATTGGTGTTTGCAGAGGTTTGACCGACCTGAGTTAGACTTCCAAGCCACATTATTTTTTGGAAATAGTACTGTTTTTTTTTTTTTTAACTTATAGTTGAGATCTGTTATTTTATACTCAAATTTAAAAACTGAATTTTCATTTGCATTTTATTGTAGAAAATGACTTAAGCTGTTAGGAATGCTGGAAGTACAGCACTCCATTGCATTCTGGGTCATTTTTAGAAAATTTCTTTAACATTTATTACCTTGACACTGCAGAACTACAAGTTAGTTATTAATGGTTCTCAGTTTAGAACTTTTCTGATGTTATGTTTTGGCTAGGATCATATTACAGTTTTAGCAGGAATTCATAGACTTGCACTATGTTCTCATTTTATTTTCTCACATGGCACACAACACAGTTTTGGTGCGATTATTAGTAATGCTGTTGTCTACTAGTCTTCTCTTTCAACCACTATTTTTCCTTTTGTAATTAACAAATGTTTTATGAAATATTTTGAGACTGTCTCTTTGAGACAGTAGATTATTATGAGTTATTTAGATGTTCAAATTATCCCACATTTGATCAGGACAGGTGTCAGTGTAGCCTGAGGTTTCTGACCTGTGTGGGCCATGGTTCAGACCTGTAGTCCCACAGCTGTTTAGCCCCAAATAATTAAACAGAGTCTTATATTAATTACAAGCTGTTTGACTTAGGGCTCAGGCTCATTAGTTGCTAGCGCTTTCAACTTAACTCATTTTCATTAATCTGTGTAATGTCATGTGGCTCTTGGCTTACCTATGCTTACATCTTGTTGTTTCCTTGGTTGGCATCTTGCAGCATCTCTCTTGACTTAGCCCACCTTCTCCTTTATCTATGCTTGAAATTCCTACCTGCCTCTAAGCTGCTTTGGCATAGGCCAAAACAATTCCTTTATTATCCAATGATAATTCCCAGCATACAGAAAGACATCCACATCACTTCCCCTTTTCTGTCTAATGAAAAAGACTTTAATTTCAACACAGCAAAATTACATATAACAAAGCAGCTATCAAGCAAGAATTACAGTTACAATATCTAGTCTATTTGTATTTTGCAAAGTTAAAGGAAATATTTTATCATCTACCTAATCCTTGTGAGTCCAAAGTTTTATGTCTAATTTACCTTTTATTATAACCAAGGAAAACTTTATTTATAACTCTCTGATCTTCAACTTCATCAAGACCACAGAAGGATATATTATTACCTGAGTACACAGGAAGTGCATTGCAAGCAACCTCCAAATTCTAGAAATGACAGAGACACCTGGATATCTGGACAGTTACCCTAAGTTCCTTTGTAATATTTGGGCATCTGTCTTCAGCCTACAGGCATATAGAGTCTCTGGCATGCCTTCCATTGAAGCAGGAAATTTGAAGAACTGCTTCGCCAATTCCGGCATAGTATCAATAGCTTCTCTTCGTGTCCTGCAGAATGTGTGGCAGTCTCTGTGAAGGTGGAACCTGAAGCATCTCTGCTTGTTCTGCCAAAGTTTGGAAGTCACTTTTCTGTGGGTCCTGCATGTCCAGTTTATACAGCATACTATTAGGCAGTCATGGCAAGAACAGTCTTTTGCCCAGTGGCCAACCTTTGCCACAAAAAAAGGAAACTCCACTTGGAATTTTTTCAGTGCCCATCTTCCTCTTAAAGTAGATGGGTACTGCCAGGAGTAGACATATCTTATTGTTCAGAAAAGTCTAAGTTCTTAATACATTTTAAATACCATATTCTGTAGATCTTTGAAGTATTGAAGATTACCTGTCTAACTGAAATACTATTCAGTAGTATTTCTTTATATATTAAAAACCTAACTAAAATGACTATAAGTTTGATTATTGTAGGTGAATATTAATCTAATTTCTTAATTACACATTACAATTTTAAAGGAATTGTATAAACATAATATCTTAAAAGTAGAAATATACATACAGTATAACAAAATTGACTTTAAATTTGTATTAATAAACCAAAATCTATTAATAGTGTAAAATATTTTGAGATTAGCAGTTGTTGTTGGATGAAAATCAATTCAATAATTTTGTATATATCTCCCTTTTTTCCCTAGAGATTGACTGTGATAATTAACCATTTATAATAAAAAACAAACATTTGTAAACAATATTTTGGGAATTTGGGCATAGCTTTTCATTACTACTTCCTGTTGTTTAGGGGCACTGGCGATCTTATGGGTGTCCTGAGGCTGAATCATGTTAGTTGACCTCCTTGACGCTGATGTGGCCATCTCTTCCCATCAGAGATTGTTTTTTAGAAGGTCTTTCTTGATCAAACCTTATTTTCTTTAACCTAGAATAAGCCCACAGCCTCTTCATTTTTTATGTCTCAGACCCAGCTCCCTGTCTAGCCAGGAATAGCCCAAGGCTGAGACTTTAGCTTCTTTCCCTTTGCCTGCTGGTAATGGGATCACAGACATGTGCCACCACACCTGGTTTATGCAGCACCCGGGACTTCCTGCATGACAGCCACACCCCAAACCAATACTTGTCCACCTTTTCCCCAAGTAGGCTACTCTACTTCCCCTAGGGGATAGTGTTATGTTGTCTTGTTTCTTTCTCTTGGGATATAAAGAAGTTTTATTCTATTTCACAGATGAGGAAACCTCTTCTCCAAAGTAACATATGTTTTGACTTCAATTTTGAAGTAAAGGCATTTACAAAATATATAGGTTGGATTAATCCAGCAGCATCTATAATCAGTTATTTCTTAGCAGCTCTTGCTCCTTCCTCTGCAGTCAAACAATTCAAAGACAACATAACATACAGCATCCAGACTGTGTGTTTTCTATCTTTACATGGCTTATTATATTTTTACTCTATTTTTTAATGACTTTCTGTATCCATTTCCCTTTTTCTTTTCTCTCCCAAGTTGCTTATGTGTGTGTATATATATGTGTGTACATATATGTATTTTAAAGATTTATTTATTTATTAGACATTATACAGAAGAGGGTACCAGATGTCATCACAGATGGTCTTGAGCCACCATGGGTTGCTGGGAATTGAACTCAGGACCTCCGGAAGAACAATCAATGTGCCCGATCTCTGAGCCATCTCTCCAGCCCCGCTTATGTATATTTTTAAACAATCTGTAGACTGTTTTGAGGGGTTTTTGTTTGTTTGGGGGGGAGGTTGGTCTGAATTTGTCTTCGCTGTATATCTCTCAGCTTTTCCTATTTCTGACCAGACCTTTAATCTGCTAAAGTGTGACTAGGATTAAAGGTCGGCTATGGCTGTTTGGCAGAGGTACTGGCAGGAACCACATTTACCATCTCAACTCTGTGGAGTTTTAGGGTCTACATTGTCACCAAGTAAAGTACTGCTGCCTGCTGCTCATAAACCTCATTTAAATGTTTGGCAGCAGGGCTTCTTCAATGAGCCTTGTGTGGGTTTTTGCAGCTAAGGCTGGTCAGGAAGCCTCTCTTAAAAAGGCTGCTTGCTACCAGCAAAGAGAGCTGATCCAAGAAAATGCTGTTACTGAGAAGCTGCCTTTTGGCTGACCTGAGCTATTGGAAGCTCACTGACTCTGAAATAATCACTGAAGTATTATGTCATGAAAAAGAAAGTAAACCCTCCAGAGATAGATGGCTGTCAAATGTCATGGGCAGTTTTTGGAGCCTCTTGCAGTAGGATCAGACTATATTCCTGAGTATGAGCTGACATCTTGGAGCCCATTTCCTACAGAGGACACCTAACCCAGCCTTAATACTGGGATGAGGGGCTCGAACCTACCTCAACTGGATGTACCAGACTGAACTGATCCTCCTTGCCCTCCTTGGGGAATGGATGGGGGAACATGGTAGGAGGAGGTTGACGGAGGACTGGGAGGGACAGGGAAGGGGAGCAGTGGTAGATATGGAAAAACTTTTTAAATATATATAAAAAAGTTGTCTTTGACCATGTCCCTTTTTTGTCTGTAATAGCAGGAACCTTAAATCCATCATATGAAGCTCGTGCTTGTGCCAAGGCTTCTTTGGGAGCACATGCTGCAGTTCAGATTGCAGGTAGCAAACCCGCCATTTTGTAACTCAAGCCCGAATGCCACTCTGTACCATGGTCCTCTTGAGTGATATAACTAGGAAACTGTTTCTGTACTCCAGAAACCTTTTTAAGCTTTCTTAGGTTTTATGTGGGTGTATGTGCTCCACTTTGGAGCACCATGTGTAGCCAGAAGTTTCTGGCATGTTTGGTTCAAGATCCAGACCTACTGTCCTGCAGCCATTTTGCTCCAAATAACCACACAAAGGTTTATATTAATTATAAACTGTTTGGCCTATGGCTCAAACTCATTACCAACTAGCTCTTAGAACTTAGCTCAACCCATTTCTATTAATCTTGCCATGTGGCTTTAGCTGTGTTTTTTTACACCTTTCTCTCTTGGGCAGCAGCTCACAGTTCTGTCTTACTCTGCCCTCCTTCCTCTTTATTTATGCTTGGATTTCCTGCCTGCCTATAAGCTGCTTTGCCTTAGGCCAAAAGAGTTCTTTTATTATATCCAGTGGTATTTCACAGCATACAGAAAGACATCCCACATCATGGAAAGCTCCAATTTTATTTCTGTCATTTTTTGAAATAATTTCTTGTTTATTTGTAAGTATAAGTTGGAAAAATCATTGCTTTCCACTTCAGGAGTTACACTATGGCCATGATTTATAAGTACTGTTTGGAATAAACTTGTATTATTATCTGTCAACTCAAATATGTGTATTTGTGGTGAGAACATCTGAAACTTTCAGCAATTTTGAAATGTATAGTTCATTGTTATTTAATGTATTCTCTATGTTCTGCATTAAATATAATTTTTTTTTTGTCTAATTGAGACTTTCTACCTTTTCGCCCTCATCTCTTATTTCTTTCCTCAGGTTCTGAACCTCAGGTTCTTTGCTTCTATAAACATTACTTTTTAAAATACCTAGTATTTGTCTTTTGGGAGTACTTTATCTCAGCAGTAGACAGTTAGGTTCATCTTGTTCAGTATGGCACTTTCCAAGCTTAGACTCACTTGTTTGTCTAAAACAGTAACACCACCACCACCAACAAAACCTTAAATCTTTTGTAGTTGAGAGTGATATTGTAAACCCCGGTGTGGATAGAGGGGTTTACTGCTTTGGAGGCACACTTTCTCTCTCATGACACCCCTCCCTCCCTGGTTCTCAGTTCTCTAATCCAGTCATTGAGGTTTCCCTTTGCTCTTCCTTCTCACATGTGTCACTGAAGACTCTGAGCACTTAGTTCTCTGTTTTACCAGTCTCTCCTCTCCGCTTCTCCAGCTGCCACCATCTGCCACCACCCTTCTCTCCACTCAGACCCCCAGCATTCCCTGAGTCTTCGTGGGAATGGTCTCCAACATCAGGCTGTGCCTTCCCTACCCTCCTACCTTGTTCCTTTTTTTTTTTTTTATCTCTCTCAAGATTTATATATTAATTCTATTTAGGCATACATGTGAATTTCTATGTACCAAGTATATTTAGTGCCTACAGAGGCAGACACACACACCCACTCACCCACCCATCCATACTCATGTGAGTGCTGACCCAGGTCCTCTACAAGAACAGTAAGGCCCTGTAGCTGAACTGTCTCTCCAGCACAGCCTCCCCCCACCCCCTCCTTAGAGTGCTCTGGGTTCAACATCCTGAACTGAACCTTCTGGAGTTTCTTACCTCCACCTTGCAGAGATTCCTACCTTATTTGTCTTGTTCATCCTCTCCCTTCAGTAGCCTTAGAGATATTGTGACTCCTGACCTCCGAGCCGTCTCTCCAGCCTCTACACTGCCTTTTCAAGTTGTAGATACTATCAAGATCTGGTTTTTCCAACTCTGACTATGATGAAATAGCCCTGTTCTTGATTTTTAAGCTCTTCTTTGATAGTTTCAGGATTAACTTTTTAAATATCCATGCCACCCCATCACTTCCTGTGTTTGCAGACTTCTGACCCCTGAGCACATTTTATAAATCAAGTATTCTGCTTTTGATTTCTTCAACTCATACTATGGATTTCAAAATTATAAGCTTAACTCAAATTTAAGTGCAGAAAACTGTTTTTAAAGTCATCGCACATCAAGATATTTTCAAAACCTAATTTTAGCATTCATTTTTGATACCCTATTCAGTTTTTGATAGTATATATAATATATATACACTATGTTTGAGAAATGTCATTTTAGTTGAAATTGCTTCATAAAAGTATATTAAAAGAGCAATATAAGAAATAAGGTTTTAAACAAATTGAAAACATCCTTCTAGGTATAAAATGTACCACTTTTTTTCTACTGTTTGCCTCTTGTCCAGTTCAACACCAACAGATATGTAGAGTCAGCAAAAAACTGAGCATAGTGGTATGTGACTATAATCCTTGTACTTAGTGGGTATAAGTAGGAGGACAGTGAATTCTCAGCTAATTCCAGGCTGCATATTAATACTCTGTTTCAGAACAACAAAAAACAACAGCAGTCTCCTGAGAACCCACAAGAACTAGATGATAACTATTGCACCTACTCATTTTCACCCTGGTAGCACACAAAAATAGCCTTAAACAAATGGGCATAGCTGCAATCCCGTAAACTTGATGAAAGTAGACAGTGGGCAGGATTCGGCATGTGTGCTGCAGTTTGCTGATTCTGGCCTCAGACTTCCTTCCACAGTCTCCTGCTTGTCACAAGAGACAGTCATGTGCTTACCTAAAAATGCAGATCACCATATTTATGATTCTAGTTATGGGAGTGGATTAATGAGTTTGTTTGACATGCTATGGTCTTTGTAAATCTAAACTTGTTTCTAGTGATCACTATTTCAAGAACTCATAAATCATGTGTTTAATAACTATCATAATTTTTTCTCATTGGACAAAACTTTTTTCCAGAGCTATACCTTTTTTTTTTTTTTTTTTTTTTTTTTTTTTTTTTTTTTTTTTTTTTTTTTTTTTTATATTTTTTTTTTTTTTTTTTTTTTT